>OMNM01002003.1:12247-41766 GCA_900302745.1 Parablennius parvicornis | reverse complement strand
CTGGTTATGGAAATATGAAAGGCCAGACTATCAGACTATAGGAAAAGACTATAAGAAAAAAGGAGGAACTGTCAGGGGAAAATGTCTCAGGTAGGATGAAGGAATTAAGGGAGAAGACTGTGTGCAGGCAGTTTGGGGACAGAACAGGTGGTGAATGAAGGACGGTCCTGATGATGACTGCTGTCCAGATTGGTAAAATCTCCCATGTAGATATTTCAGTTTATCAGGACCCCAAATATAAGTCAACAATGGATCCCTGGCAGTATGAATCTTCGGTCCTCTGTGTACAGGTTTGTAGGCGGCTCCTTTCGACTCTCACACACAGAAGTAAAAACATTCACTGTATGTGACATCATTATATTGTTTTTGGTTTTTTCTGAGTTTGTTTGGTTTAAATGTGTTTTAAATGACCATCATCTTACCTGTGAAACCATGCACCTGACCGGTTACATCCAGATGAGCAATTTCATACAAGCACAGGGAGAACATGCAAACTGTACACAGACACAACTATAGTTAGATTCAAAACAAGCATTAAATACTTGTAAAGTCAACATTCCAGTATTTTGGATGGTTCCTATATCAGTGCATACTATAGGTAGGTGAGATGGTTCCCAGCCTGGGGTTTGGGATCCTGTTGATCCCCACTGAAAGCCCTTTATCTTCTCTAGAACGGTAGAAATTAAATGTTAAAATAAAATAATAGAAGAGTCTTTAATAAGACACTTTATCAAATCTATCAGAGGTAGACATCAGGAGGAAAATAAACTTTGTGACCCACAGCTGTGAACACAATGACATGATTGGTTCTGGCAGAGAAGTGTGCCACTCAAATATTCAGCTGCTCATACCACAAATACATGTTCATTTATAATTAAATAATGGCTTAATTGCCAGGAAACATTCTCACACCAGAGGACTCGGTCAAATACAAATATCCATGTTTTATTTTTATATATTCTTCAGCACCTCATTATGCCGGATGTATATTTTTCATATTTACATTCCTACATTTGTACACAGTCTCTTTGGTTTTGTGTCCTTTGTTCCTTCTCCTTTCACCTGTTCTGCCCCTTTAAGATTAGACATTTCAATCTAGGCGTGTTTCCTGCTGCCAGTGACTAAAACCGAGCTGGCATCCTGCGGGAAAAAAGAGAAGCGAGAGAAGGCATTCAACGGCATTTAATATTTGAGACATTATTTTATGATCTCTTCAAGGTCTTTTCTTTATGTCATGGACAATAAATCAGCAAGCAGGATCATAGTCCAACACATGAGAGGGCGCAGCAGCTCAGCGATCGTTTCTGATTTATCGGGATGATATGAATGTCAACCGGTCAAGGTCCGCCGCGCTCCCGACGCAACAGCCCCGGCTGGTTCTCCAGCTCTCTGCCGGGATACGGAAGGATTCTGCCTTCCAGTGTGGACCGTGAGGATTCTGGTGTTGTTTATCTATTCGACCCTCGTTGGAGGAGGGATGACACGCTGCAGTCAAGACGGGAAATAAAATATCCTAATGGATCAGAAATGATGAAGATGATGATGATGAAGATGATGTGACTGGGACGCTTTTAAGGAAAATGCTCCACATCTGTTTCTCTCTTTCAACATCACTGAGTGAGTATTAAAACCAAAAGAAAAGGAAAAAAATAGACCACATGTGCGTAAATTCTCTCCAGTCCCTCTCGGCTTATTGTCTGAATCGTTTTGCAGAATAGACAAGTTATCTGAAGCCGAAGAGGCGCACAACCCTGACCTGGATAAATAAAAATAACAAAAACATCACCATGTCGGCGGTGATGATCACGAGGAAGGTGCGAAAATGGGAGAAACTCCCGGGAAAAAACACGTTCTGCTGCGACGGGCGCGTGATGATGGCGCGACAGAAAGGGGTCTTCTACCTGACCCTCTTCCTCATCGTCGGGACCTGCGCCCTATTCTTCGCTTTCGAGTAAGTCCTCCTGCCTCCCCAACGATCCACTCTCAGGATCACCTGCACCACATCATGTCTCCTAATTCACCCTGAATAGATCTGCAGTCCTCTGATCTCTGCGACGACTAATCGATTTGACAAAATCATGAGGATATTTGAGACATTTCAGCCAGATATCACTCAGATTTCAACCAGCATTAATCAAAAAGTGTCAATGTCTATAACACGATTAAACAAAATAAGGCTTGTTTTTTTTATATCTTTTAACATGTTGTTAAAATTCTTCCTAAACTTGACACATTCATGAGTTTATTATGACAGTACATACCTCAACATGGGCTTTCCATGAACTGCAGATAAGCCATTGAATTATTATTCTTTTTATTACAGTAGATAAGAAACCTAAATATAGTGTATCCTGGTTAATATTAACCTGTATCACAATGTAAAGAGAGTCCTCACGTTGGAGCAGCTGCAAACAAGCTGCAAATATTTGGCATTTCTGCCCAAAGGTTTCTTGTTGTTGCTTTGAATCTAAAATTAGTCACGTCTTGTGTTTGTAGTTGATCTACCTAATGTTTGTGGAGTATTTTGAATTCTTGATGTATTTAAAGGTGATTTTATTCCCATGATGAGTCTTTTCTTGTTCTATCCGACTGAAATCTGATCCTGTTTGGCCTTGATTTGTTTATGGATTCACGTGTTGTTGGTCTGAAATCACATCCTGTCAGAAGAAAGGTTGATAACTGACCACATACTGAGCTGCTGAATGATTAATGAGCTGAGCCGCCCAGCTCTGTGTTGGGTTTAAGAAAAAGGTAGAGCTTCTTTATTTTTTTGTCGTCTCAGCAGCTCTGTCTCAGCCCGTCACTCTGGAACGAGGCCGGTGGGCTCATTACAAACACTGCCCACCTGCTCACCTCCAGCCTGCCAACCTGAATCCTGTCAGCCATGACATGCATACCAGTGTTTTTAAAAAATGAAGAACAACGAGGCTCATGCAGCTTTGCTATTCTTCCTCTTTCTGCTTCTGTCCTTTGTCAGTTGATAAGTGACCCATGAAGCACAGTGATTAAGCACAATATCCTGCAGTCTAACACAGTAACGTCTCCGCTGTGGGCGTGTGTGCATACACCAGGCCGAATGGATTCAGAGCGTAGCCAAGCAGGGAGGGGAAGTAGCTGCTCTTACACTGAGCCAGACCCATCCCGCCTCTCGCTGCCCTGCACATTAATGGCCTCCTGCTCTCCTCCGAGTCTGGACAGAAGGAGCTCTTGTCCGACTCAATGATATTGCTCGCAGCGAGTGTCTAGAACTCGACGGATTCATTGTGGTGACTAATGGCTGGAGGCCCATTAGCTTGCCGTGTTCATATCACAGAGGAACATAATCATCGAGTGTGCGTGGAGCGTGATATCTGAGTTTAGATTAAGCCTAGACAACATGGACGTGATATTGGAATCAGCCATTACACGGCAAGAAGATGCATATCTGATTCGAACCTGCCAGAGTGCAAACTGAAATACGTTCATTTGTAAATGTGATTATGTTTAATTGAAGCATTGTAACAATAAACTAGTTTTCTTTGTTTTACAATACATTGACTTGTGTTGTTGTAAATGACCTGATAATAAGCTTATGATTCGTATAACCTTATCAGTATTTTCAATGTCAGCTGATGCATCTTAGCTTATTTTCATTTTTCAGACTGAAACAGATCTTTATGCTGATGTTTGCATAGACACAAATATGGGCGACTCGTACCCGGCATCTGTGTCTGTGAACAAGCTGTCTGAAAACTTGTGATTGCTCAAAGATACACTCCAGTGATATGTCCACCTCTGACGTGACTCGCCAGTTTCACAGGAAGAAAACACTGATAGCTGCCAAAGGAAACCTGCGGTTGGTGGGAACATACGTCACTCAGAAAAGAGAAGAACATTAATGTGATAGCAAAGTACCACTTCAACCACAATAAACTAATGCACAAAGAATATAAAATCATGTATCTAAGTGCTTGTATTCATCTCGCTTACCATAATATCGTGCTTCCCTGCTATAAAGAAACATAAAACTGAGTTTGGAATAATTCTTCTCACTAAAACCAGCCAAAATAGTGTTTTTTCTGAGTCTAAGCTTATTCCTACACCAAAAAAATATGTTTTGAGGCCAACTGGCGAAAATGCGCGTTGGCGTCCCTTTGTGTTCTAACCTGTGCTGTCTTTGAAATAGTTGACATGCTAATCCCTTGACCTCACACAATAACACACCACGTGATCGCTAAGTTTATGCAATTTTTCCATAGATACAATGTTCATTATCAAACACCAGTAAAAGTTTTCCGCTGAGAAATAAGTAAAAAGACTTGTTAGAAATACTGTTGCACGATATTGATTGCATTATATTTAAGTTTGTGATGACGATGGGGATGATGTCTTCTCCGAACTTTGTATTACTGTACTGCTGCTCTGTTTAACAAGACGGCCACACTGCTTGGTACCTTTAAAAAGTGAATTACTGGAGAACTTGTTCCTCACGCCTTGTTGTGTGGTTGAGTTTGTGTTGCACCGTGACGTCGACGTGCAAGCAGAGGGGGGCAGAGTCCTGGTGTCAGCTGGCTCCAGTCCAACAGCCGGAGAACAGACGTTTCAGCTTTATCACTGGCCATCGGCACCCCCAGCGCACAGAGATCTCTGGCTACTTTAATTCGTGCTAAATTGCGGAAACAAGCAGCGGAATACACAAATGGAAAGACTCATTAGGAGAAAGTAAACAAATTACTCACTGAAGGGGTGGGCCCAGCCTGTTTTTTTTTTTTTTCTCTTACATGGGCAGAATTAATTTGAGGACTGAACGTGCTCAACCTGTTGGTTTTCAGGCTTTCTAGTGTGAATTGGTGCAGGTTTTCACTGAATTGGTTATTGCGTCATTTAAAGCTGAGGTAGCTGGGAGTTCACAGACTTTTATGGCACGTATGTATCTGACGTGTATATATTTGCTGGTTTGATTCCCATTGAGGCTCACATGCAAATGTGGCTGCGGAAAGCCTCCTGTGGAGCTTGGATGAAGGAGACAGAAACTGGAACACAAGGACGGTGTGTCGTCAGTCTGTCCACTGTAGGACGCTTGGCTACCGGATCTGAGAAACATATGTGCATGATGGGAATATAATCAGGCCGGCCGTTCCTTTCGTGTGCGGTTTTTATTCAAAGAGCCCTCCTCTTGTCGTCCTCCTCGTAAACTGTAGTTGTAATAAAGGATCCGTGGACGCGCAGGGCTGAGGCTGCAGAGCGAGCAGCTGCAGTCTGAGGAGGGGGGGGAGATCTAGTAACAGACCCTTGAGCCTCCCTCAGCAGCTCACCCCACCCTGTCTCCCCGCCAGCCAATCAGAGAGCGGCTGCAGGCCCAAGCTAAATGAGCAATAATGTGATTTATGCCCTATTGAGAGTGCATGCTCCATTTACAGTAACAGTGATCTGCAGGCTTTGTTCTTTGGGAGCCTCCCTGTCAGGAGCAGAGTTCTGCCTCAGTGTGGAGGATGAAGTGATATATTTCTGTCCACATCCTGATCCATTCAGGGAGAAGACTTTCATGTGCTTCTGTTATAAACCGGCTTGAAATAGAACAGACCTTAATGCCTCCCCAACTACTCTGTTAAATCAGGAAAAAGAACTACAATTTATTGCCGTCCTTTTTCTCATCAGTCTTGATTTCTCTTACTAATATTCTGTGATGCAACATCTGTCAACGTAGTTTTAATCCCAGTAAAAGGTCCGCAATGACCCCGGCTCTGATGTTTCATCTCCCTCATATGGTATTTAAATGTTGCATAACGAGGAGGAGTGGAATGAACCGGACGTCACGTTATAAACTGTGGGGCTTCAGGTCCAGAGGGTATTCCATTCCATTAGTAACTGATGCACGTGTGTTTAAAATCTCTCTGCCATAGAGTGTCACACACAACCTGCTTGATGAATTTCCATTTATAATAGGTTAATGGTTTAAAGACAAAGTGAAGAGTTAAAACCTTAAGCAGAAGGGGATATTAAAGGATAATATCATTTTTCCTCGTGTGGATGTACCCTACATTAACATGTAGCTGCATCTAAGTTTATGAGAAGTATTGAATCAGCAACCCTTAAAAATATCTCAAAATATATTATGTAAACATGTTTTACAACACCTTAAGCTGATAATCCTATTTTGGTTACCTGACATTGACTTGCATGAGTCAGTATATAAAATAGATGGACATATTATTATTGTAGAAGTTTCTTTTTTCAGTCCTTGAAATAAGGTTAAATTGTTCACTGTTATTTATCAGCGGTGCAAAATATACCAAAATATTCACTTTACCACACTGAAAACTGCAGATCTTCATTATTAAAGGTTAATAAAATCTGCAAAAGAAGCTTTAACAAGACTTTATGCTAATTTGTGGATCAACACTGTGGGGTTAAAGAAAACAATTTAAATTACACGTTCTGTATTCAGCCTCGTTTAACAAGCTGCAGACTTTTTAAATTGTGATGTCACAAAGATAGATTTAAGTAATATTGAAACAAATTAATTTTTTACTGGAGGAAAATGCACGGCAAGAAAACGGCAAGACCAAAGGAAAGCTGCAGTTGGTGGGGTCATTGTATACTATTAAGTTCAAAATAGACCCGTTATGATACGCAGCAGTATGTAATTCTTTTATTCTGAAGTTTCACTATTTTTCATAGTCAATCACAATCCAGAAACATTTTTCCATTGTTGGCGTTGACAGTATCATGGGTGACAGTTCTCAAAAGTGATAATTAGCTGTTATGCTTTTAGTTTATATCTCAAAAAGTGTGTTTGTATGATAACAGATGCTATTTTACCAAAAAATAGTCCGTTTATCAATATCAGCTATCATGACAGAGTTCCTGTCCTGGATCAAGACTGAACCACACAGTGAAGACATCCAACATGAACAGATAGACATAACGCTGAATATGGACTGCTTTTAATAGATAAAACCATTCAAACAATTAGCAAATAATTTGCTGGAAAAGTTTGAGCTAATACACATTAGCATGAAACTAATACATGTGCCTCCAACAGTTTGCCACCATCGCAGATTTGATCTTCAGGAGTCTGGTAATTCTGGGACTCACCATCACCGTTTGAAAACGGCTAATTTGTAGTGTTTTGATTAAGTTGAAAACTAATTTAAGAGCTAATTACCTGAACCTTGGCTCTCTTTACAGAGGTTTGAATGTTAAAACTCTCAAACCACAATGAAAATGAGTGAATGTGGCCTATTTACGGTTCCCAGCTGCATGAATATGTCATCATTCTGTTAATAGTACGATACTCACCATTTAAATAATGTATTCATAGTGAAGCAATGGGGTATTTATTGCTTACATGTCATTTCGTTTTACAGGAAGAAAACACCTCTGAGTTCTCAGATAAGCTTTATTCCATGGTCCCGTGTTCATATTTGTGAAAGTTGATGCTCTGGGATTGAATTATATTTGTTATACAAGAGAGGAACAAGCTGGATTCAGTTTATGAAAAAGCTCAAAACACGGCTGCTCTCTTTCACTGCACCACAAGTCAAAGCTGTGCAGATATTGACTTGTTTTGTTTGTGTTGTAAAAAAAAAAAAAAAAATTTAAAAAGCGAGGGCAAGCAGAGTTCATGAGCCTGTGTTAGTTTTTCTTTTTTCTAGCAGTGGCCTAGAAACAGGCCGAGTCACAGTGCACAGATGTTTGTATGACAGCAGGCTGCTGCTGAGGCCCGTCCGCAAAGCCTGTTCATAATTCATTCATAGTGTGATTCATGGAGGACGGCAACAGCTTACAAATCTTAAGTATTTATAAAGAAAATGTGTGACAAGAGTGGACTGCCACGAGTCACCGCGATTTTACCGCTGAGCCGTTGATGCAATCTTTAATTCTGTGATATGCAGATTTCTCATCTCTCGGCTGGTGTCGTTCGCAGTTTTGAATCTTCCGGATCAAAGCAGACGCACCTTGAAGCATCCGAGAGGAGCTGGGGTGGGGAATATTACGTCAGTGTCTTATGTAACCACACCTGTTCTTGTTGAATGGAAACAAAAAAAACCCTGACATGTAACATCTAATTTCCAAGGAGGTTCTGCAAACATTCTAAAACACTTCAAATAGACATTGTAAACTCTCCTTTGCACATTCTCTCATACAAAAATAGCCGCATCTTGCTCAACCCACTCCCACGCCTGACTCTGGCCCACAAAAAGAAAAGCGAGGAAACGCTGTATTTTTATTTTATTTTGTTCTCTATAAGCACTTCATCAGTCACATTCATCCAGAGTCACATGGGAGAAACCTGTGATTCAGAGTCTTGCCCAAGGACACTTCAGCACAAGGTGAGATGAGGACTTAGCGCTTCTACCCACAAGTTGATTTTAATGATCTACAAGCATTCAAATTGAATTTTTGTCCATTTAGTACTTCAGTAGAAATGTGCCTGGCCCAACTTCAAGTGTTGGATACCTTTTATTATTAATTTATGTGAATTTCATCGTAAACGAGTCAAGTTACATGTTTGTATTTTCAAGCTTATGCGTGAATTAAACTTAGCTCATTTATTTTGTGCTTGACCTATTCACATGAAGTCGGCATGTTCTCCCTGTGCATGCTTCTTTTTGCTCTGAAAACTCCAGTTTCCTTCCACAGTCCAAAAAAAAGCTAATTTCTTAGGCTAATTGTTGACCTTGAATTTAGCTGCCGTAGACATGAATATGGCATTTGTGCTGTGATGGAGTGACGACCTGTCGGGGGTTTTACCCTGGGCAGGTACTCTGGCAGCTTCGGGGGAGGACGAGTTCAGCAGGTCAACATATCTCTGCATGTTGTTTCGAGGCAGATTTTGTGTGAGGATGCAGCAGTGCGGAAGATACGGACCGTCGAGCACCACGCGAGAGTCGTTTGGAGGTCTGACTGATGACCGTGTTGATGAAAACATTCGGCGCTCTCGGACTGAGGGCCTGATTAAATCCAGTTTTTTCTGCTGCCTCAGTGGTGACTGATGAACACAAACAGCGTCACCGATCCAGCACCACCCGGCTCTCCGGCGGCAGAGGAAACAGTCACATCCAGGAAGGACACGTGGGGGGTGGTGGTGGCTTGATGGGAAGCGATGATGGAGAGTGCCACGAATACCGGCCAGTCATCATTACAGGAATCACACTTCATCGCCGGAGCTTCACCCTCCCGGCCTGAATCTGGCTCTCTGCTGTCTGCTACTAACAAATGGAGCAAAACACACTTCGCAGGCCTGCGTCACTGGAAACTTCTATTGATTTGAGCTCTGCTCCTTGCGTCCATTAGCGTGAAAATGGCTCTGCAGGAAAACCGCTCAGACGAGTCTTGCAGGTGTTGTACGGCTGCCGTGGTTCAGGTATGCCGACAAACCAGCTGTCGATGTGCTGAGCCGCTGCGGTTACACAGGTGGACTTTGTTCTGGGACGTGTTTTGCTGAGTCACAGTTTTTCTTTCCTCGGTTGTATCCATTTCCTTTTGAACTTCCCTTCGCCTGTGTGGGACTGGAAACGCCACCCAGACAGGATAAAACAACCACGTCTAAGTCTGGAGTGACCACACAACAGTCAAGTTAGTTGTTTATATCCATTTCTGTTTTGTCTTTTTTTCTGTGCACATTTACACAAACATAAAGGTAAATTCAAACATAAGGTCCGTGGGCCAAAACCAGCCCGCAAGAAGCTCCAATCCGGCCCATCCAAGCATCAAGCTAATGGTACAAATTTGATAGAAAACAAAACCTTTTTCATACATTTATTAAGAGTAGCAGATGCAACACAACACAGAGACTTGAGCTGAGATGCTCCTGATGCTGCCATGAAAGCGAGTGGCATCACTAAGAAAATATAATCAAGCAGCCATTAAGCCATGCTGTCAGGCTGATTTTGTAAAAACACGTTTAATATAGTTATAGATCTTTGTTTTTTTTTGTAATTTCCCCACTGTATTTAGCACCAGAAGGTGTCATTAGAATTGAATTTATGTTGAGATTGTATTAATCTCGGTTAGTAATTGTTTTTTGTGAAAATATGCACATCTTCATCACGTACACTCAACGCCACAACAAAGAAAAACTTTAAAGTTCATCGTACCTGTTACCTGTCCAGCCCATGTGAGATTAAATTGAGATGTATTTGGGTCTGAACTTAATATGTTTGACGCCCCTGGCCTAGACCCTCTTCAGTTTATCACTTAATGTGAGAAAAACATCAAATATTTGCGATTTTCTGCTTGTAAGCAGTTAGTCGATTATCATATTCTACATATTATTCCAGGTTCGCCTGTGTTGAGCATGTATTATTAATCTGAACATAAAGGAAAACATGCATTCTATACAGTACAGCACAGAGCTTTGTGGGCCGTGTCATGGCCGACATGCAGTGCAGAAGTCGCAGTGTGTTTGTGATCTTGCTTCATCCCTTCCAGTCCTGCAGTGCAACATTAGTGTTGCATTATGAAAATATGATCTGAGCCTCGCGGGGGCAAGATGAGGCCTTGCAGTTTAACTATTAATAACTGCATGTAGAAGCCTTTGTTGCTACGGTTGCTCTGTTGCAGCGCTTTGCTCTGCAGCTCACATCTGTTGCGGCACTGAGTTATCGGAGGAGCCCTGCTGGGTCTAATCTCACCGGCCTGGCAGACGGAGCCACGCTATTATTTCTCCACCGAGGGGTGACGTTGTTTGTTTTATGGTCGTGACTTCGACCGGACGCGGAGGCAGTGACACAGTGTGTGACTTTACACTCTGAACATCAGAGTGACCTCAGTGGCCCGGCAGTGCTACAATGGAAGTTCATAGTTTTCTGCTGTTTGGGGCAGTGTGACCTCACATCTCCCCGAGCACGTTTGCTTTTCTTTTATGATTTTGATTTTATTATTTCAGTTTCAGTGTTTGTTTGGACTTTTGCCTTGTGATTATATTGTTTTATCTAGTTGATGTCATTATTATTACTTTTAGAAGACTGATCTCAAGACCTATTTTTATTCCTTCGGCTTTTAATCCTGGAGAATCTTGCTCCTGCCTTATGTGTTGCAATTTTATTGTGTTTTTTTTATTGTATTTTTTTTTCCGATCCCACCTCGTATTTTTTGATTTTTATGTCTATTTTTGTACTTTGGTTCAGCTGTGGTTGTTTTTAAAGTGCTTTAGAAATAAAGTTGACTTAAATATACATCTTAAAGGGTTTTTATTTCCATTCAATATATTTTTCTATCAGATTAGGTATTTGATAACATTGATTATCCATCATCCATCCATCCATCTCACAACTTTTAATTGAACTGCATTGAAGGTACTATTGAAATAAATTTAGTTTTATTACTTTGATGATCCTTATCTGCACTTCAACCTTATTACATCCGCCAAGGATGCCATAAAACCATTGGCATATATTTATCTGTTTGTCTGGACGTATTTTAGCAAGATATCGTCAAAACTACTGCATTGATTTTCACCACAGAAAGATATTCCATTTTGGAGGTGATCCAGATCCGTATCTGGATTCTGGATCAGGATTTCATTTTATTGGCTTTTTGGAATTACGTTAAAACTACCTGACAGATTTTCACAAAGTCCAGTTCAACCTTTGGCCAACGTTAAATCTCTGATTGCTATTGCTTGTTAGTGTGATTCATAATATCTTTGTTCCTGTGTTCAGATGCCCGTACCTGGCTCTCCATCTGTCTCCTGCCATCCCGGTCTTCGCTGCCCTGCTCTTCCTCTTCGTCATGGCCATGCTGCTGAGGACCAGCTTCAGCGACCCCGGCGTGCTGCCGCGAGCCCTTCCAGAGGAGGCCACTTTCATCGAGATGGAAATCGGTCAGTCTCAAGAAAACTTTACAAACACTTCAAATGTGGTTTTTTTTTTTCCCCCTTCTTAAAATGAAGATTCATCATCATGTATGTCATTAAACATTCATGACACATTAGAGGAATGTAAGCAACATATTTACGTGTAGTTTATGGAAAGTGCATCGCTATAAAGCTCCATTGATCTGCCTCATTTGATCGATGTGTTTGTGGTTTGCCCGGGTTTGATTGATGGTGGTCAAGCAGCCGGCTGCAGTCTGAGTGAAACGTTGTTCGCTCCTGATCGATTCACAAACAGCCTTTTTCAAACAACCTGTTTTCAGCCGAACCCGCGCTCATTTCCAGACTCTGATGAGAGCTCAGAGAAAAACACACCTCAGAATATCAACATGACATTTTAAATGTTTGTTTCAAATGGCAGCTTTTCCACAATTTCTACAGCCAGTTGTCGAAGATCAGAGTTTGATTTTAGTCTCACTAAAAATAATGATATGAATGATATCTCACTTTTTAAAGGGAATTGAAGCCACATAAGAGCAACTGCAAATGTTGCCATTGTTTTAGTGCAACAACATTTCGAAAGACTTTCATAAATGATGGTTGAACAAAACAATTTCAAAATTGTTGAGGAGATTCTGCTATGATGCCTCTTGGTGGAAAATAGAGTGAAATGTCCTCCATTTAATATTTATTCAATAATCGCCCACAAAGGCGTCACAAATTACTTGAAGATCCTGAAATCCTGTCTGACACGGTGCTTCTCTTCAGGGTAATGGCTTTGCAGCCTTTATCATGCATGTTTTCGCTAATTCATCCTCACAGTGTGGCCTTCATGCCAATGTTTCTTTGCACTTAGATATTTAGTGTTTCATCACTCTTCTCTCATCTCGGAGCTTAGCGTTGCGTTATTGTCTGCTTCTAAAAACTGTAGTGCGATTCTCAGTGAATACAAATGAATAGAAGCTACTGTTCCTGAAATAACAGAGAAAAGAGCAGGCAGTATCTGTATCGGTAAATAACAGTGTGAAGCGTCTGACCTGACCTCTGTGGTGAGTGTCAGCTGTCTGCCTTTTAGTTTAACAACTCTCCACAACTACCCGCTGTGACTTTTGCTGCACAGCCGGTAGTTGTGGAGCAGTTTGTTTTCACCGAACCCCCCCCAAAAAAAAACAACCCTCAGAGGTTGCTGCATTTTACCTGCTCACCTTCTAACTGCAGGCTCACACACACACACACTCACACACTGCCAGTGATCAGCTACAAGCTTGTAGCAGCTAAAAGGACAGATGTTTCCCTCAGGAGTGCGAGCTGAGCCAAGCGCAGAGTCGGTGTTTGACCTGCATTCACTAGGCGAACACAAACACAACTTCAAATGAAAAGCAGTGTTGCTGCTGAATGTGCAAATAGCCCGACAAGTTTGTTTACAGTAAACCAGCTTTTTAGGAGGATATCTCAGTCCTGCACTCCTGTTTGTTTTCGCGGTACTGAACATGGACTCCCTAAATATTTTTTATTGACATTTTAGTGCCGCAAATTACCCTGAAATCCACGATTTTGTACTTTGGGAGAACATATAAAGAACATAGAAAGGCCCCTGACTCAAACTGTGAGTGCTCACTACTACACAACCTTTCAGTACAAATAGCTATATAAATACTTTCCGCTCTGCATACAATAATGTTGATGGCACAATTTTAAAGTGGACACAAACGGTGTGTTTGTATGAATCTGAGAGATCCTTGTTGTGTTTGTGCATGAGGTATCTGACAGAAAAGTCACTCTGCTGATGATATCAGAGGAGAGAGAATCCGCTTCATCAGTGTCCCCATTAAGTCACTGGCCTCTCAGGGGTGGTGCAGGGGGAGGTGAAGATCTCTGTTGATTGTGAAGTGGCGTGTGGCCTCAGCTCCTCCAGTGTGACAGTTCGGTACCTGTCCTCCAAGAGTACCGATAACACCAACCGACACATACCTAATCTACATCCATTTAAATTCATTCATTCAGCAGCAGGATGAGGAGTCCCTGGAGCTCTCCCGGCAGTACGCCTTCACTGTGTGGGGAAATATTGCTTCACCCATCAATTATGTGTCTAAAAGTCTTCATTTATTTATTCCAAACACCAATGTTAGGTTGACCGTCTTTCAAAGACCATATTATTTCACTTCTGACAGGATTTAGACCATCTGTGATGATGATCAGAAAACAGCAATACAACTTTAGGTCATTTAGCAGAGCAAGTTTATTTGTGTAGCACCATTCAGACACATGGTCATTCACTTTACAAGGCACACTATTATGCAATAAATACTGCATGTAAACAACAGAAATCCATTATAACAAAGTAAATGTATACAAAAGGAGAATAAATGAAGGTAGTAAAATAAGTCAAAACTATTGTTTATTGGCGCCCTGGACTTCTGCAATGCTAACGTCCAATCACAGGAGGAATATTTAAGAACTGCCTGAAACAAAAAGTTGAGGTTTTCTTGGAAAAAGGAAACTCTTGTCACACTGTCAGTTTTAAAGCCATAAAATCTAAATTAATCCAGTCAAGCTCGCAGTAAGAGAAATTACTCATTTTACTTTTTAGTCTTTTTACATCAGCTTACATTCCCCTCTGTGGAAAAACGTCTGCTCGTATTGCTCCCTTTATTTCTGCCAGCTCCTCTTTAATCCGAGATGAGAAACTGGATGATGTAATAGCGCTGTAGATAAAAGGTCAATGTTGTTTGCTCATTTTCTCACTGAAAGTCCAAATTTCCCCGAATATCTTGAATTTTTATCATTTCTTAGCAGTCTTTTCTTCCCTGTGCCAATTAGCAGCAGAGTCCAGCCGACTGTTTGAACTCCCAGACAGAGAATCACAGAGCTGCTTCTGGGTGTGAAGTTTGCTAAGAAGTCTTTTGCTGATATTTGAAGATTAAAATAGTTTCATGTTTTTCTGTCATGTATACAAGTGAAAACATGTTTCCCTACACAATGAAATGTTATCTCTGCTGCAGAGGATGCCCCTCCGTCTTGTATTTTTCACAAAAAAATCCCATCTGTTTTTTTCACCTTTTTGTTGTGATTGCGCTGATTGGTTGACAAAATTCAGAGAATACTTTGCAAAATGTTCAACCCATTTTCATGTGCTTTTTGTGTATGTGCCGAAAATCTAGCAGAGGAAAAAAAAATCCTTGCCCCTTGCCTCTTACAAAGGCAGTCAGACAGTATTAAAATTGAAATTCAAATAAGTATTTATACAAAGAGTAAAAAAGCTATGTACAACCCCGGGTTAGTAACCACCGGTTCAAGCAGTTTTATGCCTTCCTGCTTGTTTAAAATGACATCCAGAGTTTAAATTGGGTGGAGCAGACCAAGTGAAGGTATTCTGAGTGAATGAATATTTCAGTGTATATGTTGGCTAAGCAGTGGGCGGACAGCCTCCGTGCTGCTGGTTTATTCATGCTTGTTTTGCTTTACGTTGCCTCAGGTTGGCTGCGCTCATCTGTTGGATGTTGAGCTCAGACTAAAACACTCTTTTAATTACATGGACACTGTTTGGTCTTGGAGAACACTGTGCAAACGTGTGGTAGAAATGACAACAACCCAAACAAAGCCGGCCTCTGCTACTTCCATTGTGTTTTTATTTCTCTGCGGCGTCCATCACTGCCTCCTCGCCTCACTATCAGAAATCCACCATGTCCGTCAGCCGTCACTCACTCTACCTCCTGGGTGGAGACGGGTCTCTGCTCGTGACTGAGGCGGCCTGTGGAAGCGATGCTGAGACTCTCGGCTCCTTGAGAGCAGTTTATCTCTCAGCTCTCGTGACGACCGTGACTCACACTGCACAAAAGAGTTTTTACTATCTTTGGCCCGAATGACCCCGAAGATAAACTTGTGCGTGCTGTGAACTCATGAGGGAATCTGTTGGGAAATCATCTGTATTATTATTATGTCTATATTATTAGGGCAGCACTAAAACTGAAGCATTAATTTGATTAGTCAGTGAATTAATTAAACAGTGCCCAATATGTGTTACGTTTTATACAACCACACAATATTTTAATAATTTTCAAGCATAAATTGTATTTGTTACCCAATGATGGGTTTTCAGATGTGTTACTATGCTCTATTTATTTATTTTACTCGTCTGTCTAACAAACTGTGGCTACATTTAAACTTCATAAATTCACCTAATTTAGATATGAGTTTAACCTGCTTACATTAACACCTGAAGTTAATTGTCTTTAACATCCAACTAAGATATGAATCATCCGGCTCAGAGAGCATATTAAGTTTTTAATTTTTCAGTTTTATATGCAGACGTTGAGGCTGTAAAAGATTATACAACCAAATATTTGTGAGGGACGTCAATCATTTTAAGAATTAGATACTTTTATGGAGATTTTATTTGATTGCAGTAAATAGAATTTTAAATTTGATCTTTTTATAATCACTTTGCATTGCAGTAGAAAGAAGCACAGAGTTGGCATTATTTACTAGTGTATTCTAAAATCTGTAAAAAAAAAAAAAAAAAAACATGTTGGACGCTTGTTTGGCACTGTAGGTATCAGACACATTTAAAAAAAAAAGTCAAAATATTGACTTAATTTGTGGAAAACTGCAGTTGATTTTTGCCGTATACACTCAATTGCACCTTTCCTGACCAAACCAATCATGATCCTTTCCCAATGGTTCTTCATTGCACAACCTGTATGACGAAGCACCGCATGATTTATCAAACACACAAAATACAGTTTGGTGTGAGATCTGTGTGCTTTCATTGATTCTTGGATTAATGAAATAAAATGTATGGCTTCTGTTACTTTTTGACCTGTGATGGCCAAAAAGACATTAAACACTAATTTCTTTTAAAGGCCGGCTCACACTATAGGATAATCAGGTCGACTTTAGTCCCGATCTCCTCCCGAGCAGTCCCAATAGTCGGATGCCTGCAAAAAAACAAATCGTGTCTGATTTCTCTGTGGTGTGAGGAGTGTTACGACAGGGAGAACTGGCTTGTGGCGGCCAAGCGTTCATAGCGACGTCGCTTTTTGATCCTTCGATGTCGGCTCTTCCTGTCACCGTGAAGCAGATTTCACCAAGCGTTAGATTGTTCACCCACTAATAGGGAACATGAGCTGGGATTACGCTGTTGTAGACAGGCTAGTTTTACCCTACTGATGATGTGTTGTTGCAATAGCAATCCTGCATTTGTGGAAACATGTTTGTTTACATGTACATGCTGTGTTTTACACTGAAGTCACGTTTGACTACGCGAGATACGGAATATTGAGTGTGAAGCCTGATGTGAACCTGATACTCTGCTGAAAGATCGGTTAGTGTGTGATGAGCTCTGTAGTCACCAACCACACACGATCAGATCAAACGAGGAAGATCTTGTGTGATCTGTCATTTGTCGTCATCAAGTGTATTCTCTCTCAATCTGTGAAGCTTTGAAAAATCCTGCCGTGTGTAGCAGCTTTTAGGTATGTACATAAACACTCATTGAATTAGACGAGTGACAAACAAAGCAAGTGGGCAGTGATCAAAGCTTTTTAGAAATCTGATCTCTTTCCTATTAAAACATAACCTGGAAACAAGTGGAGGAAAAGATCGTCATGGTTCAAACCTGCTATCCAGAGCATGTTGACCATGTTGTGTCTGTTGTTACCACTCTGCTATCAGTTTCTCCATAATCCTTAGAAAATACTCATTCTGAAATAACATTCCAGCAGGTTTCTTTTAACCCCTGTATGTCGGAGTCAGTTTCACATGGAAACTTAAAAAGCAACAGATCTTTAATTTCTTATTGGTTTTAACGTCTCCCTCGACACTTCGCTGATTGACTTTTAGTCTCTTTAGTTGTTTATTTTTAAATTTTAGATTCCTCAATCCATCCTGTTAACTACACAGATCTCCCGAAATAGCGACGTGTTCACAGGAGCCACTTTCTTCATCACGCCTGTTTAAATGAAGCACTCAGTTTAACAACTTTCGTCCCACACTCGTAGATATTATGCATTATGGGATTTTAAAGTGTTAGAGTAGCTGTTTGCTATTGCCAGTGTGGGCGTGCTGAAAGCCAGTGGCGGAGGCAGGCAGGCATGCTGATGAAGCCTCAGAGGCCTGGAAGCTCCTTCTCCTCAGCCTGTTAGTGGCGGTCCCGAGGGGGAATGCTAATACGATGAGAGGCATCCTCTTGGAATCCGTAATGCCACCAGCCGCTGAAGCCTGGCCTCCTGAGGGAGCGGCGCCTTTCCCCGAGAGCAATGACTCACAAATTTATTCTTCACCAGTTTATCCTGAAAGCCACTAAACCTGCAGTCGGTAGATACATAATGCCGAGTACTGTATTCCGAGCTGCCAGGGGGAAATTCTTTTCATGTGTTTTATGGATGGTTTTTGATAGCAGCTGTAAACCTGCTGATTTGTCATCGCAGGAATGGTTTTTGCCTAAAAGAGATCTCCATATAAATGATAAATAGGCAATTTAGTTAATTTCTCCACTCTCATCCTTGAACACTTTCTCCAATCAAGATAATTTAATTTCCACAAACACAACATTTTTTATCCTAATGCATCCCCACAAAGTCAAATAGGCTCTCTTTCTCTTTTCCATTAACGTCACATTCACGACAGCCCACTGGAGCGTGTTAATGGCGGATTTCTCCCTCGCTGTTTCTCTCCTGAGACACTCCAGCCGGCAACTTTGTGATCATTAGCCTGCCTCCCTAACCTCGCCACTCCTGCTGTGTATCATCATCACAAAAATCTCCAATAATGAATATATATGAGTCTCATTTGTTTCGTGACTGCTGTGTGAAAACAACACCATTAAAAAAGACAAAAAAAAAACCAAAACATCACGAGTTTAGTCTCCTGTTATGAAGGTTATCTGAAGTTCAAACATAGCAGGACTGTTAACAGAGGTGTGATTATCCATAAATCCACTGCCATTGATTCTGCATGGAGCCAGTTGTTGTCTTTCAGTGAAACCCTCAAGGTCCAGCTGTCACGGTTTACGTCTTATATTTTTCTGTCCTTGCCCTTGAATCTCACATCGCTCACAGCCTGTTAAAGAAATGAACAGCAGGCGAACACGGTGCTAAAAGAACATCATCAGAAGTTTGTAGCTTTTGTTTTTGTGTGTCAGGGGTGTTAATTTGTGGTGATGTTGTTTGGGATGGAGTCGAGATAATGAGCTCCTCGGAAACTAGTTAGCGAAGGTGTCTTTTCCCTTCCATTCTTTTAAATACATAATGTATTTTTACCCATCTGTGCAATCTCGAATATGTATTTTAAGATGATTTTTGGTCAAAACCATCAGTGGTGTTTTGTTATTGTGAGCCTGTATCATTATTAGTGATCTTTAATCAGTTATACCCAGGCCAGAAGTCATTGCTGCAGTGTTTTTGCCATTTCAGAGTAGATTTTCCAAAACACAGGGTGAAAGTTAGGAACATGTGAATTTTGCGTGTAACCAGTCTAAAATCTCACAAGTACAAATGGTCTTCGTATTCAAGATGCAAACTCCCTGTATCCTACTGAAATCTCTCTTAAAAGCCTTAATAGGTGATTGTGGTTCATCAGTCTCGACCTTGAGTGTGAGGGTTAGAATCCCACTTGTGGTTTGAATGACATCAGGCGTAAAACCAGTCCAGTCTATACTGCAAGCTGCAACTACCTGCTGTGTTGACCTGTGTTAAAATGAAATAGCCAAATAGATGTTCACACAGGACTATCACTGGTTGAACATGCTATAGCATTCTGGATTATTGCAATAATTTTCAAGCACATAAGTAGATGATTGTCTTTTTGTGTTGGGATTTTTTCTTAATAACAATGTTCTCTCTCTTCCCTCTATAAAATGAACTATAATGACTATGAAATCTATTTAAACAAAGGTATTGAGTGCAAAGACTATTTAGATTAATGTATTTATATATTGCTTGTTTACATTTGGCTGCAGTGCATCAATTCCTCAAAACAGTATGGATTATTAATTGATAATTGTATTTGTCTTGATGGTTCAGTGTCTATTGGGTGCTGGTTAATCGGCTGCACTAATGTTTTATGTCTTATGTCTTGTGAATGACTGATTGGTTGCATTACTGCCACCTAATGGCCAAAGGGACATTAACTTAGATTCAGATTGATAAACTGCCAGTTTCCTTCAAATGATACTCTTGGGTATTTAGGGAGACTTTGACACAGAAAACATCTCAGACTGTTTGAAATAATTTTGTTTAGATTTTTTTTGTCAGTAATGTTTCCTTTAACACTTCCTAAAAAATTGTCAATTAATTACTTTGCTTACAGTATTGCAAATTATTGTGCAAAATTAAAATGTGACATGAATCATTCCAGAAGATGTGTAGTGGGCTCTGTAATTCAAACATTGTGGCTGTGATTAGTCCTGAGCTACATCGCCATATCCATTTTTCCCTTTGAGCCCCGCCAATGTTTCTTTTGCACAGAATATTTGTTTTTTTTGTACATTTGTTGGAAATCCTGCCCTCACAGTAGCAGATCATGAGAATCTTAAAGACAGAAGACGGTGTAAGATGAAGTAGCATCCTGACGGGTTTGTTCTGGATAACAGATGAGATATCTTCAGAGTTGGCAAAAAAATATAAATAAATGTATGTATGCTTTCAATACAATTAAGTAGAAGTTAAAATGAATGTTAACTTGGTTTATACATAATTAGGGGATTTTTGTCATATGCACATATGAGTCCATAACTATTGTTATTGTAATGCTTTGATTGCTATTGTGTATATTGAGTTCAATCAAACTTGTGTCATAGTAGTGAATAAAAAACACTCTCTTAAATAAAAAACCTGTAATAACTTGGCTGAACTTAGCATAAAACACTATGTATTCTATTTATAAATAGATGTTGGAAGGATTATTTTTGAAACAGGAACTCTTGGGATTCAATAATTTATGTAACTTCATCAGTTTTGAAGGTAAATACATTTGCGGTATCAATAACCATCTGTTGATTTGATCCTTTATCTCTGAATCTTCGTATAGAGATTAAACCAATTAACAAGCAAGTTTTAATAAAGTAAAAAGCACAATGTGTGTTAGTGTTGAACTGCAGGCTGTAAAAGTACGACGTCCTCTGGGAAATACTCGAGCAAATTAGAGAAACTTGAAAAATCTACTCTGTCCACCTTCAGATACGCATTTCTCCATGTGACTTCATCCATGTGCACACACACTCTTTAAATGTTAACAGTAAAGCCTGACCCATTGAGAAACTTTTCCTTTTCTGCTTCCGCAGAGGCTGCCAACGGGAGCATCCCCACCGGGCAGCGGCCGCCGCCTCGAATCCGCAACGTCCAAATCAACAACCAGATCGTCAAGCTCAAATACTGCTACACCTGCAAGATCTTCCGGCCGCCGCGAGCGTCTCACTGCAGCATCTGTGACAACTGCGTGGGTAAGAAATAGTCTGTGATCATTGCTCTTCAAACGCAGCCGAGACAAAGGGAGAAGATGAGGCGGCTTCTTTTTTTTTCAGTGATGCAGAAATAGAAAGGTGAGTGAAGTCTTGTCGGAAAAAAAAAAATTACTTTCTGACATCACGATCATTACTGACGCCTCAACTGTAATTACCTCGCTGCATTCATTTTGTCACAGTGGTGAAATTATGTAAAAATGTTTTAAAATAAATTTTGAACTAAGCCGACAGAGTGCAGAGGTTTTAGAAAACTGATGCAAATTAATGTCAAAAGTTTAGGGTTTTTTTTTCTCTCTCTATTGAGAACTTGAGTTAAATCTTGAAGGCAGCGTGTGTTGAGGTGTGTGTGTGTGTGTGTGTGTCTCGTCTCTCAGTAGAGCAGAATAACAGCGAACGGGCTGTAGATGATTGAGGAATGTGTTTGAAGGGAGTGTCGACTCGCAGCCGATAAGAGGAGACAGTGGAGGCTCAGTGAGGGAATAAATGCTCAGTCATCGTGAACACTGCTTCATCTGTGTCCACCTGCTGTAGAAAACACACACCGAGGCCCCGCGTCGCACAGCGGCAGCCTGCGTCACTCCTTCACTGCACCCTTATCTTTTCCAAGACATCTCAGCTTCTCTCATAGTGATGAAAGCCTGCGAGTGAACATGCACCCTCACAAAAAGAGAAAATAAAGTCAGTTCTATGATTTGCAAATGTGCGGCTTTAATTAGGCATTGTACTCTAGTGCAGTCTGGGTGAAATTAAATCATTTCTCAGGGTTAAAGCCTTAGTCTGACTTCAGACCTGAAAAATCGTAAGAAATCCAGCTCATTTACACCTGGAGTGACATTCCTGTATTTCAGTCTTCAAGCCTTCAAGGTGTGCATTGCAGTTGTCTTTAAGAAACAATCTCATCTAAGATTTTCTTTAAGTGCTATTTTGAGCACAGACAACACATCTGACACGATCCTGAGGTCTATTATGCAACAGGGATTTCATAACTTTTAAAAACAATGTTGTGTGCTCAGCTAAATGCACTAGTGGGATTATTGGGATTTTTTTTTAAGAGCACTTCAAAGTGCTGCAGGGTTTTGTCAGCAGTACATGTAACCAACTGCTCTCTAATATCCTCGACAGAAGTTTAAAAAAAAAAAAACCCTTTCTCACAAAAATCTTTCACTAATGATTTGATGCAAAGAAATTAAAATGTCATTATTTGACACACAGAGGCCAAAACATATCAGGTAATAAAAAACAAACATAACATTATGTATATAATCATGATAAAAATCAATACTAAAACACATTTTTGTGACTCATAGTTGCTTTAACCTTGACTATGTAACATACACCCCATGTTATTATCGCTCATTGAAATCAGTTCAGTTAGGAAACGATGTTTAAGTCATGTTAATTTCTACACAGTTAAATACTGAAATAATGAATGAGTGGCTATTATCACTTTAACCGAAATGCATTTGTGAAACGTTTTATGTGGACTGATGGTGGAGAGCATTCTGAACCTTCATACTTTATTTTATCATTAACAACTTGTCATTTGGCTCATGCTGTTGATGAGGTCTGAGCCTCCTGTGGTGGCAACGCTCAAATTCTTTTTTTTTTTTTTTTTTAAATGGCAAAAATGAAAACAATCACAGAAGAACTGATTAAAAAAAAACAAAACCCTGCAGAATGTTAGCATGGCAGGAGATGATGCGTTTTCAGATACTTCAAATGACAGTAGCAAATCACATGTGAGTTCCCTCAGCAGTGACTGTTAACGTGGTCGTACAGTTTTTGTGAACATCTGGCGTAAACAAGCAGAATACATCCTTTAGTACATCTCCTATGCTGCTTTATAGAAAATAATAAAGCAGGAGTTGGTCAAACATACACTCACATTTACACTTGTGGACAATTTAGCGTCACCCGTTAGTATAAAACTGATGTTTCCGAACATTCTCGCTTTGTCACAAGCTTTCGTAAGAAGAAAAGGTGTATTTATTTCCTGCAAACAAAAATCGTATCCACTCATTCCAAGCCTAAACGGACTCCCTGGAGCTTGTCCTGTGTTTCCGCTGTTATGTTTACTGCGTATTGTAGTGAAACTCCATCTGCAGTGTGCAGCAGTAACATGGAGTTGTTTACCTTACATTGTCCGTCTGACCCTGCCCCGCTTTCATTTGGCTCGGCTCCAGATGCCGGAGGAGACGATGAGGAGGCGACGGCTATATTTAGGCTCAAAGCTGTGTGTGACTCAAAGAGCTGAAACTGGTGTATTTTTAATATTCTTTTGATTCCCGACGCCGTTTGATTTCTGCAGGATTCGGAATATTGCATATATCTATCAATCGGCTTTTTTAAACCCTTTCCTCCTTTCACACAGACCGCTTCGATCACCACTGTCCATGGGTGGGAAACTGTGTGGGCAAGAGGAACTACCGATACTTCTACCTGTTCACGCTGTCCCTGTCCCTGCTCACCATCTACATCTTCACCTTCGACATCGTCCACGTGGTCATGCGTGAGTATCCCAGGATTGTCACACCTAGGCTTGTTGCCGTAATGATGTGTTTTAGAGAAAATTATCTTTTTCTTGATGAATAAAGCTCTCATTCTCTGTGATTTTATGTTCACAGGCTCAGTGGATAAAGGCTTTTTGAACACTTTGAAGGAAACGCCTGGAACATATCCTTTAAAACCTGAACATAGTCATGGAAAGTCAAGGAAAGAAAACTTGGATCTTGTTACATGGACTTAAAATTGCAGCTAAAAAAAAAAAAAAAAAAATTTTCGGTTCTCATATAAACTGATGAAAACTTTACTGTTTCCACAAGTGATTCACTGTTTTTTGAATAGCATTGCAGCCCCCTGAGCAGAGAATCGATGGCACTTACTTTTTATCTAAAGCAGTTAACTTCCATTATTCAACCAGATGCACTTTCCACAAGCATCTGTTACATTAACATTGTGGATTCAGTTCTCAAACCGAAACACAGAATCGTTACTGTAGAGGCAGTGTGTTGTAGTTACAGCAAGCTGAATCATTTTAATATATGCACTTTCAGTGCTATTGGAGAAAATTCCTACAGGCATAGGGATGTATGTCAATATTATCATGGTATCACCTGTTACATATATAATTTTTCTTTTCATTCGTGCCTTATTGTAGCTCAACACTACAACACAAGAAGAGATGTAGGAGGAGGTGGATTTTTTTTCCACAAGAGGCTTTAGTCAGATGTATTCTAACCTCAACTCAGAGGACTATTTGAATCCATGAAAATCTGGAAAAATATATTGATTCATGACAATTTTTCAGTGGGATTCACATTTTGCATAAACTTCGCCCGGAGCTGGCATACATGTTGCACATTTCCCTGACAAAATGTTAAATTCAACGAGCTTGCAACAGTCCTCCTAAAGGCCTCACAAATGCAATTTACCGGTTGATAATAAAGAATGTGTAAACAGTACAAAGTGTGTCCTCAGTACAGCAATCACTTCTCAAAGCAGAGCTACAAAAACTGCAGCGTGACATGCTAATGAATCATTTCTTGCACTTTGTAATAGGTGTATAAATAGATATATAGATTTCAGACATCTACAGACAGTCGTGTAAATATTGCTTAACATTTGAATTTAAACGTCATGTGTTTCAGACCCAGCTACTTGTACGTTTCAGGATTTGAAAATGCATCTCAAAAAAGAGCGTGTGTTCGCCACTATTTACAGTCTTAGCTACACTACTCACTGTAATGAATATGTGCTCTTGCATTATGACATTTTATGGATTTATTTCCAGTGTAATTTCCACTTCAATATAAATCCTCACTTGTCTTTAACCCCCAGCTGATGATCTCCGACTTTAATCAGGTTACATAATGTTGTGCCGTCGCCGGTTGCTTGCTGTTTGCTCAGTAAGCCGGAGTCGTGCGGAAAACATCTGTTGCTGTTTTCTTAACTGGCTCTCACTGTGCTGGAGGTGCTGGTGTGTTTCTTCACCCTGTGGTCGGTGGTGGGACTGACCGGCTTCCACACCTACCTGATCTCGCTCAACCAGACCACCAACGAGGACGTGAGTTCATGTTTAACATGCAGACATGTCGTGTGCTTTTTCCCATTGTTTTTCTAGCAAGCAACTCGGAGCGTTCTGTTTTTTCGCTGTTTTCACTGTTTTCCCGTCAGTAAATGAAGCAATGCTCCTGGGCTTCACATTATTCTGAGACATATTGAGTCCAATGCAGCAGCTGCGACATGAGACTGAAACTTTTCTGTGCTTTTTCAGTTCAGAAAAAATGTTTGCCTCCCATGAGAAATGTGCAGCATTTTGGCTTGTCTGAAGTCATAAAACTCACTAATACTTTAAACTTGGAACAGTTTTTACTTTCCCTGTATCCTCCTATTACTGACTAATACACCCACAGCTGTGGTATTTGAGCGCTGAAGGCGGGGGGGGGGGGTTGCAGTTTTCTCAGAGGATGCAAATAAATCCGACAAGAGAGGGATTCTTTGGTCCAAACCAAGAAACAAATGCAAACAAAGCTTAAAGAAAGCTTGATAACCCACGTTAACAAACTACAAACTGGCCTAAGCTGAGTGTAAGCATTTTATATATAAATACACTCCAGATGCAGCCGAAGAGACTTTGGCCCACTATACCATCCTGATTGGAACAATCTCGGATTTCTTCTGGAAAATAGATCTGATGACATCTTAGGAGGTGAATATTTTCCCCTTCGGGTGATTTTTGACTCAAATTAACTGTCAAAGAGAGACATGTTAACTTGTTTAGATGCTTTAAAATCCCTTTTGCTTGCATTTATGCTTTCCTGTTTTAGCTTTGCGAACTTCCACTCGTCTGCTGTACGGTTATATTCAGATCAGAGTCGTAGCGCACTAGTTTGTTTAGAGGCAGGAAACGCCCTTCACAGGTCATCGGTCCATCACAGGACAAACACAGAGAGACTGACACACTTAGATTAACATCTATGGGCAATTTAGAGTCACCAGTAAACCTTTACACTCAAAACACACGTGCGTTTTTGGATTGGGAGAAAACCCATACATGGAAAATATGCAAACTCCATTTGGAAATGTTATAGTATCAACCGCTGCACTGTCATGTAGCTCTGAATAAGAAGTTGCTGCTGATGTTTTCTCTTTATGATTTAATCAGTTTGATCTCAAGAGGGAAACTTTCCTAATGAAAGTCAATGGACCATCAAGTATTCAGCAAACACTCAGATGCCAGTGAAAACTAATAAACTAATAAAATGATGGATGAAATTCTTCTAAATCCGCATGAAAAGATAAAAAAAGTACAGTTTGTCAGTAAATACTGTCTGACTCCGTGCCACTATAGAGATAAACATGCCATGTAAACGTTACCAATTTTAGGACCGCGGAGCCGTTTCCTTGACAACGGCACCGCCCGGCTTGGCGCTGAAGGACACAGCGCTGGTAAACCGTCGCTTGTTAAACAAGGTTATTATATTGTAAACCAAAGGGAAGCAAACAAAGAACGTGTCGGGAGGAGAAAATGTTTCTCAGCTGGAGCTGAAACAAACACGGACTGTTTGTTTCCTCCTCAGATCAAACTTCACATGAAACACTTTACAGCAATCTGTCTGCTGGATTAAGAACGTTTCACATTATATTTTTCACCCAGTTTGGACACTTTGAGGCCAAAAACGTGTAAGTCTATGTTGTGTGAGGAATGATCTGCACTGGAAATTGCCCGTGGACCGCAAGAGGTGTTTTGTTGCTTCTAAAAAGCTTAAAATTAGACAATAGAAATAGTCATAAGAGCATATGTATATAACATACACTATTTAATTGTACTAACGGTAATCTCTTTATAATAGAAAAAGGAACTAAAGAAAAAGAATTTTCTAAAGAATGTAATTCACATATTTCACAAAACATGGCCCATCAGATGGCAATAGGCTGACCACAACCACATTTGATGAATGTTTGGATTATTATCCCTGGTTCGGTCTTTATTGATGGTGCAGAGAGCCAAATTATCCTACAAATGTTTATTGCACACCTTGAAACACTGATCAGTTCTGCATTTTTAATACTTTTAACATTATAATCCAACTGAAACTGTGTGAAGCCTATGTTCCATGAAACGTGGCCTATTATTATTATTATTATTGTAATAAGGCAATAATAGTTTCTTCCTCTTAACTTTAGAGAAAGGAGAAAATGTATTGATTGTTTGTGTTACACTGAGTCATTATTCAGTCAGCACACACGCACACAGGTTGAAGTGAATGGGCTGATGAGCGGTGGTGATGCAGGCAGATGAATCTACACAGGGAGTGGTTTGAGGGGCTGCTGGGTGTGTGTATACTGACTTTAACTGCTTGTATACTTCATCAGAGGCTTTGTTAGGACTCGTCTTACTGCAGGGGCTCTGACGAGAAGCAGCAGCGGCCCTGAAGATGCTGGTGGGAGGTTCTAGATGCCTGAAAGCAAGAGAGTGCACTAGTACTTTGTAGTAATGATTAATTTATAATTCCCCCTCCCTTTTTTTTCCACTTTCCTATGGGAAGACTGTCCTCATTTTTTCCCTCCTCACTGAGTGAAGCTCTGCACTGTGCCCGTTGCTCCAGGAGTTGAAACAATGGCTGTCAGCCCGGACGTTTCAACATCTGCGATTGGCCTAATAATAGATGCATCGATACCTGCAGGGGTCGGGCACGCCGCCAGAAAACAAGCTGCGGAGGAGGAGGCGATGGGTGGAGGAGGGAGTGATGGAGGGAGGGAGAGGCGATGAGGGGAGGAGGAGGGGAAACAGTGTCGTTGGAGGGACCTTGAGTGTTGGAGGAGATGCACAAAGGAACGCAGCGCCGAGGCGAACTGCTGACCTACATCTAAAACACAAAATCTTTCTTCAGTCTGGCAGGAGGGTCAGTCAGTGCAAACTGCAGACCGGAGTCATTGTATCAATTATAAATGCACCTGAATCAAACTTTCACTCTATTTTATTTTTAACAGAATGTTTTCGGATCGCTAAGAATATGTTACAGTCAGTGATGTGATGTGAAGTAATGGGTAAAAGGGTTTTTACTGCACTTTAGATATTTGAGGCTCTTTCACGTTACATTTCAACACAAAAATCTCTCCTTGTTCCCTTTTATATTCTTCAAGCTGGCTCATTGTTTAAACCTCTGAAGAGGATTCAGAGAGAAAGGATGAAAGCAACCGATGGGAACAGTTAATGATAACAGAGCTGCAGAAGATAAAGAATTTAAGTGTGATCGAGTTACATCCATAATAGCTGAACGCATAAAGACTTCCTGTTTCAGTCCAGCCAGGTGATTTCCTTTTTTTTATATCCCAGAATATAATTATAGTTTTTAGCTTATCCTAACATGTGTATACATCCAATACACTATGCATTACATTATAAGTGCATACCCCCCTTTTCTCTTCCTGAGTGTGCCGATTGTCTGACTCATACTGAACTTGTTGTGTTTCCTCGTCATTCATCCTCTAAAAAACGTCGATGAAGCTCCACTGCTTTCTTGCCAGAACAGATTAATTGACTTCATTTATCAACTTGAACTAATGTGTAGTGTTTGAATCACACACACACCACAATACTGGCTACTGAAACACGTGTTTTCCTTCTAACTAAAATATATAAATACGATGAATACAACATTACATGTATACACATGGCAAAACGCTGACTGGACTGTGATGATTAAACTATTTTTATATGTATTTCAACATATTTGGTCATTCAGGTGAACCTCGATTTCTTTGGAAGTCACAGCGTAAATTATGGGCAAAAGAAAGAGCACTGTTATTTCAAAGAACAAATCCCAGGGCACAAAGGCATTGACATCATGCACTAGAATGTCTGGCTTTATTGCAAATCATTGTTGTCGTACTGCTTAGCAAGGTTATCGCATGGTCACTTTCACAAATCATGTATCATCTGTTCTAATTCTACCATAAAGACAGCATATACAAAAACAACAGAGTATGTAACAAAAATAAAAGAAAATCTATGGAGACGAATGCATTTTACACAGTTATGATAGTGTGAGTGTCAAAATAAATAGAATATAATAATATTCCTATTGAGTGATGAGGCAATGTAGTAATAATTAAATAAATTAATAAAATGTGCGAAATTGCTAATTAATTGTAACTCGTTTTTCTAATAACCCAGAAAACATGCGGAGGAGGTGCAGCAGCGTCTGCAGTCATCTCTCTCTGGCTGCTCGCAGCGTCAAACGCCTCCTCACTAAC
>OMNM01002003.1:0-12227 GCA_900302745.1 Parablennius parvicornis | reverse complement strand
GGTTAAAAACTGTAAAGGAAAGCAGCAGGAGCAGCTCGTTAAATTCACCACTGGACGGAGAGTTGGACTGACACATTCAGACTGGGAATATTCGGTGAAAATACAAACATATTTTTATATAACAAAACCGAGTGAATCACAAACCAGCCAATAACAAAGAAATTAAAGAGCAAACAGAAAATCAGCACGGTGAGAATAAAGAAAAAAACTGTGAAGACAAAGAAGAATTAAATCGATAACGTGCAATGATATTATATTTCTTGCTGAAATTCTGAGTCCAGTCAACCTTCATGCTGCATGTGTGAGACACAACCTCGCACATACTCATTACAGACCATAATAATAATTTCTAGTGTCACTGATTAATCTTAATATTTTTGCGCTGTGGGAGGAAATCCCAGACTAAAACATTTGCAGGGACAGGGAAAACATGCAAACTCCACACATAAATACCAGGGTTCTGAGGCAACAGTGCGAACCACTACACCACTGTTTTCTGGCTGAAGAAATACAAATGCAGAAAATAGAAATCCACATAAATGAACTGAGTGTTTATGGATATCTAAAGTTTGATTTTAATAAAATGTGCATAACTGATGCACATCTGGAGTGTTTAATATTATTGTGCAGCGATGATTTCATACAGTGAGGATAGCTCAGGCGATTCTTCTGCCCTTGGAGCCTAAAAAAGGAAAGAAACGAGGAAAGCTGAGCAGTGCGCTGTGCCTCCTGCTCTGCAGTGAGAAAAAACTCCATCAATGGGAAGAAAAAAAAGCGTTTGTATGAATCCTCAGATTTTTCAGTGAATTATTAAAGTGGCTTCAGCCTTCTTGTTGCTCCGCCCGGCACGCAGAGTTCCCATTAAACCAGGAATCATTAAATCCTGACAAGACAGATTTTAGTAGGTCAAACCTGAGCCCGGGGGAATCGCGTGTAAAAAGGGAGCTGTGCTTTTGAACATGGTGTAGGAGTAGGGGGAAAATTTCATGAAAGGGGAACCGAGCGGTTTGCATGGATGTAGATGGTGTGACCATTTCTTTCTTTCTTCCTCTCGGCTCAGATTAAAGGATCGTGGTCGGGGAAAAACCGAGTGCAGAACCCCTACAGTCACAAGAACATCATCAAAAACTGCTGCGAGGTGCTGTGTGGGCCCGCGTACCCAAGGTAACCGACACACAACGCCTCTGATGTGCCGTGTGGGGGATTCACACATAACTGTAGATCACCTACTGGGTTTGCAGGGAACAGAGATAAAAGCCCCGTTTGCGCCTGGCGTTTCTTGAAAGTTGATATGATTTTAATTGGTGAAGTTACACAACATATGAAACCGTTAACTCTGAGCTCGTCAATCCTAAAAAACGAACCAGCTAAACTTCATACAAAATGTATACAAATGTATAAATAGATCTCCTAAAATGTGTTCAATATAAACAGCATAATCTCAGACGTTGTTAGGATTCTTGTAATTTAGCATCTTCACCTGATGAATCTCTGATCGAACGAAAACAACCCAGTGTAACGGGATCACTCTACAGGCTGACGTGGCTGTGATGATGTTGATGATGATGATGATGATGCTTTTAAAAGAGCTTCCCAACTAAGAGAGAGGATAGTTGAGTAAAACAGCTTGGCTGAAATATTTACGCTGTTGTGGATTTAACTTGTGTGTTTGTTAAGAACAGGTACATTTTCATTCTCTTCTTCTTTTTCTTCACATAAGAACCGTCTGCTTTATTCTGAATACTTAAAAAACCCGGCTCAGTGTGTCCCTTAACGCCTCACAACGACCTCCACATGAGCCATTAAACTTTGGAGATAGTTTTCCAAAGCAGTTTCACACTGTTCCACCTCCACACAGCTGCAGAGGATCATCTCTGTTGTCTGTGCGTCGTTTCATTTAATTGCCACTAATTGGATCCCAATCTTTTTAATCTTCTGGTTGTATTTACGCCTGCACTTCTACAAGGCCAAACACCATTTCAGCTCAGTCTGGATGAACTGCAGCTGAATGTCACAAATATTTCAATATCTGCGTAACAAAGAAAAGACTAAATATTGAACACATCTGATTGAATTACAGCTGAAATATTGTCACTTTACTACAGAAAATATGTAAAAATAATGTAATTGACTGTTGGTAAAATGCCTTTTGATGCTACGAACAGCAGCTTCACGCATCCTTGGTTCAAAGAGTAGCATCTTTTTCTTATTTTCTAGATTTCATGTCTCTGCCGTCAGCAGTGACAGATCACACTCTTATAGATCTGTCTTCTCTGTCCGTCGCCTCGTTGTCGGTGAGTAACGAGTCGGACGCAGTCGGTGACTGATGGCCCGTCTTGTCTTTCCCTCCAGCGTCTTGGACAGAAGAGGACTGATGCAGGAGGATTGGGCTGTTCCACCAGCCAGTCTCACTCCCTTCCCCACTTCCTCCGCCACCTCCTCCTCCTCCAGCAACCCGGAGCCACAGACCACGGTGAGCCCACACACACACACACACACACACACACGCACACACACACACACACAAGTGAGAATATGGATGCAAAGCAGACATAAAACAGGAAACCCGTGGCAGACGGTGAAGAAACGATGTGTGTGAGAAGAGCAGAGCCATTTTGTGTCTGCGTACACTCACTCGCTGTAGTGTAGATTGCATTTTGTTTCTATGTACTGTAAGTCTTAATTTCACTAAACCTATTTGCTTTCAAACATTAACAATGACAATAAAAACATTTCTAGATTCTAAGCAATGTACTCTTTAATGTTTCTCTTTATTGCAGCTGTCACATCACCTTACAAAGGCTTTTATAACAGGATTTATCTTTGTATTAGATTTGATTGTTTTGGGAACAGCTGGTCATAATTATTGCAGCAGAGATGGAAGCACAAGTATTGTTTCTTCTATCATTTACTTTCTTTTGTTTCATTTAATAAAGATTTGCCTTTTCTGTTTTGATCCTGTCATAATTACTGTGGCCACTAGAGGGCAGCTCTAAAAAAAAAAGTCTATGCAACTATTTCTTTACAATGGGAGTGGTCTGGGATTGATTGACCAGATAATCGAGCTCACAGGGTTGTAAAGTTTTAAGATTTTGAGGACTCTGTTGATCTTCTCCCTTATTTGCCGCACACCTGTTTAGTTTTCCTGCATTTACACATGTTCAATTAAAGCTGATAAAATCGTAACCGCACCCTGATGATCATTTTTCATTGCGTAAATCATAATGTTTCTTAGTCCTAAATGACCACTAATGAATCAGAGCTGTGTTTTTCTTTAGTTTGTAATCAAGAATTAATATTTAGAGAGAAAAGTCAAAGAGCCGTGAATCTGAGGAATGTCGTCTTATGATTTGATCATTTGTGTGACTGTGTATAAGAAGATTCCAAAAGCAAAACACTCTCGATAAACTTTACTGTTTCAAACCTTTTGACACCAAAGAGGTCACAGGTCACCCCTGTAATTTTTATTATAAGGAAATTTTAAGGTGGAATTATTATTTCTTTATTATTCTGTTTGAATAAAACTAATAATTGATTGTCACATGTATGTGGTTACTGGTTAAATGCCGCCAGTGTGTCCTTTCATCGTTGCTTTGTAAACGGGCTGCCTTGTTGGATTTCAGCCACTGTTGCAGCTTCATCCCGATCTTGTTTAATCAGATCAGCGTGTTAAAATGAGTAATGGCAGCAGATGCAGTGTCTTACAACCTATCTTTTAATTTGACGTCAATGCAGCTGCAGTATTTAAATCTGTATGTAGTGACAGTCTGCTCTTATAAATGCTAAACTGGTGTTATTTCTTTTTAAAGAGTCTGATTCACTCAGTGGCTCTCACTGCATCTTTTCTTCACACTGTCCTCTGCCTACAGAAAACCACGGCTCCGCTCATCCCCAACGAGCACACGCCAGACGACGCCAAGCCGGGCTTCCCTGTCCCGGCAGAGAAGAGTCCCTCGTCCAAAGAGAAGCCCCACTTCCCTGTCCCGGCAGAGAAGAGTCCTTCCCCCAAAGAGAAGCCCCACTTCCCTGTCCCGGCAGAGAAGAGTCCCTTCCCCAAAGAGGAACCCCACGAGAAGCTCCCTCCCCTGGCTTCACCTGAAACTGACGTAGAGGCGTCCATTGCCAAGGACAAGAGCCATTAGCTGCACCGGGGGCCGGCTCCAGTCCGAGCCACTCCTGCCGCCGGCATCCTGCCCGCTCATAAACTGAAACATTACCGATCGATGTGTGCTTGCAGCACGGTGGGCAACTCGGTTCATCCTCTGACTCCAGAGTTGCTGCGGCTCCTCCTCGTCCCTCCTCTCCTCTAAGTGGCTGCAGAGCCGTGTGATTGACGGCTCACTCTTGCAGGAGGAGTGATCGAATGGAAAGTCAGCAGCTTTCTGTCTCCTGAGCACTGCATGGAAAAGACACACAACAGGAGAGAAGCTGCTGGAAAACATGCAGACAAAACAAACAAAAAAAAGACACTCCAAGTGTTCGGCTCCCCCACAGGTGGGCTCGCTGTGATTGTCAGTACTGCAATGGCTCTTAATTTAAAACTGTATTATGACATTTATTGTGACATACAAGTTCATATATACTGCTTTCAAGCATCTGGCAGAGACTGAAGGTATTACCTCTGAAAATGTTGTGAAACTTTATCGGTTTATGTTGTACATACATGTACATGCCCTATGCAAACCCAGAAGAGGGCCGGCGGATCGCCGCCGTGACGAGTTTTGGATAAGCAAACGCAACGTCCAGGCAGGATGAGGGCGTGGACATCCCGAACTGAGAAAATCCCCCAATCCTCCTTCCAGGCAAAATCTACCTTGTATTCTGATACTGCTGCATTCAGTACTGTTCTCACTAACATGCATCGTTTTTTAACGTCCGTCCTTCCATTTTTATATAACCCAGGATGTGAGTGTGACGACGGTTCTTGGAAAACAGAAGGAAGTGACACAGCTGAAGCTTCGTGTGGTGCTGACGTTCAGCCTCCGACTCGCTGTGTGTGTGTATGTGTGTGTGTGTCTGTATTTGAGAGAGATAAAGACCTGATGAGCGCAGACACCCGTTGTGACAGTGCCTTAATGTAGCAGACCGACAAAGGAGCCCTCCCCCCCTCCTCAGACCACCCTGACAGCGTCAGAGGAGAAAATACATGTTGTGTGGTGATTCTCGACAAGGCTGATCACACGGTTTGCATCTCTGGTGCCACAGTAGAAACAAGCCAAATCCACAGAGCAGTTTGAAAAGACTTTCAGTGGCAACCCCCCCGTGTGTAAGGAAACAGCTGAATAGATCCTCCATGTAAGCAAAGGAAAGATTCCATTGTCATTATTTAATATTAGACAGAAAGAAACATGTCAAGTTGTGTCGAAGTCGAAGTTGACATTGTCGTTTCTACAAACCCTGAATATGTTGAATTTTTCTGAACGTGACCTCGAAAACGCTGCGTGGCAACACAACTTCAGGCATTCAATCAGGTTACGTTCAGGGAAAAAAAACATTTGAACTTTATGTCAATGTCAGACAGTTGTGGCTTGGAAAGCGAGTGGTTACTACTCAGTTTGCATGAAATCAACTGCTTGGTTTAGTTATGCTGTTAAAAAATGTTTCAAACTCGTATTATGTAAAACGGTCACGCCATAAAAACTCTACTTTGATTTGGGGAGAAGGTTATGGTTGAAATCAGGCTATTTCAAAAATCTTTACACACTAAAACCACAAGTTCGGGTGCCTGGTTGTGTTTGTTAAAGCTGAACGAAACAGACAATTGCTTTTGTGAAATCACCTCATTTCTAATGTTTAGGCACCACATCTACCAAGTCTAGTGAATGTTTAAAGTTCAAATCTTTAGTCCACAAGCGATGCCCTGGATGGATAAAGCCATGAATGCAGTTATTCTTCTCATTTTTTTATGCTGATCTTGTCATAAATACTACAGCTTTATAAAAGGTTGTTGAATCTGTGAAATATCTCTTAAATATGAAGAATCCAATTATTTGTGGTTTGCAGAAATATCAATGGTTATATTTCTTTACCGTGAAACTGGTGTGTATCCATGTCGTATAATCACTAAAACATTGTTGATTAGATATTTTAAAAGAAGAGTTTAAAGTGCCAACTGATGCTCTTCCTTGTTTGTTCATTATGAAGGTAGGTTGGTACGAAAGCTGTTGGAGGTTCAACAATCTGCCTCCAGATTGTGAAGCTGTAGCTTCATGTTTCATACATTGATCTACTAACATTTTGACTTTTTAGGGTTACAACAAACCAATGATATGCTAGTTGTATTTATGTTTCTGTCGGTCTTCATAATATCGGGCCTTGATGAAATATGTTAATTTTCTCACACAGACTAAAAGATCCTACAATCAAAACATTGACCTACAAAGTGTTTGTCTTTAAAAGCTCCAATCAGAGAAGTTAAAGGTACAATATTTAGGATTTAAGTTGGGTAATTGTGTGTTAGATGCCTTCAGTAAATTGCTCCCGACACCATCTTGTGGTTTAAGTTGGTATTACAAGAATGGAACTGATGCAGGTGGTTGGAAGCTTCAGTGTAAATCCTTACAGATGGGTATATACAATCAACAGTTTATTTGTTATTATAATCCACCAATCGCTGGTTATTGTTCTGTTTATTGACTGATTAACATTTGCTGCCCTACATGTTCTCATTTTTATTCATCTATTTGAAACTGTGAATTTTTACTTCCTGAACCTGTTGAATCCAAAACAAAATTATCATTGTTTTGCCGGAGGGGGTCATAAAGATCACACGGGTTTGAAACCACTTCGTTTGAAGCAAAATAAACCGAGAAAAGTCATTGTTGAAGGCAGTGCAGATAAAAAAAACTTCTGGGTTTGTAAGCGAGGATGAAGTATTGCGAGGGAATGCCAGCAGAGCCGATCTTCCTCAGTCGACACTTCCATCAGAAAAGTCTCTCATGTCACTTTGCTGCTGCGGTGGTTGTTTATCTCAGCACTTCCACAGTTGACCGGCTTGTCACCGCGGAGAAAAGAGATGATGGACCCTTTATTTAGTTCTCGTTTGGGTGGCAGAGATCATCCACAGGAAAGACGTCCAGTCCCTCATATTTAAATGATGTTAGCTGATAGCCGAGAGTTTGTTCCAGTGATTGTGTCGTATGCGAGACGGAGTTGGTGTTTGTGAAACATAGTGTAGAAATGTCAAAGTTGTATCAGACACTTAAGATCTGCCCAACATGATATATTATAAAACTCGGAAATGCCTCAATTCCTCTTTAATCCTCTAAATTATTCTTTTAAAATCAAGAATGAGTAAATCATTTCAGGAGCGGGGATTACAGGCAGCTCCGTTCCGTTTTATTTGCAGATATGTCTTGGAGCTTGAGAAAAAAGGACAACATATTATTCATTAGCGATTAAAGATGATTGAAAGATGATATTTAGGCAGTTGGACTGTGTTATATTAAATTACCCAATAAGTTTAACATAGGTTCACATTTGGGAGGCTGAAATATGCAAAATTAGATTTTTAAAAAATGGTGTAACTTTTCTCTAATCGGTGAACTTACAGCTTCAGATAAATCTTCTATTTGGAGTTAAGTGACTCATATGTGTTGAAAGAAGCTGTAAAGTGTGCAGCAGATTTGTTTCTGTGAAAATACCGATTATTTCTTAGACCTTGAATGAAACACTGACACTGTTCTTTTGAGGCTTGATGATCTTTCTTTGTGGGAAGTATTTGAAGACAGATTGGTGTTTTTGGTCGTCGTCACCGAGGAGCAAGAATGTAAATGTTGAAGTTCAATAAAAAAAAAGGGTTGTTTTTTTTCTGGACAAGATTTTAAAGGGATAGCCTGTTTTGTTTTTTCAATCTGGAGGGTAACGAGTGACGGAGCTGAGATGTTGTATTTATGATACCTGTGTTAAAACTGATCAGACCTGAATGCTCTGATCCATCTACTACATTGCATTATGTATACAGATACAGTACTATTACCATTGATGGAACGCTTATTTATGTTCACTTTGTTTGGTATCAACACTGTGATTATATGTATTTCATTTGATTTACTTCACTTTTTTTTACATGATCGGTGTGTCTGGTAAATAAACAACATTGTCTTATTATAACATTCTGTCTTTGGAAGGGATTTCTCTTTCACGTTCAGGATCTCAGCTGAGCCCCTTTGGCTGCAGTATTAAATATTCAGCAGAGGACTTGTTTTCTACACCGGGACATTTGTGTCCCTGGATAATTACCAGCATAAATTCATTTACTCCAGAGGTCAAAACGGCAGGTTACACCTTGATGTAGAAAGGAAACGAAGATTTGCAACTGAGCAGGTAAAACAACAACATACTCAAATACTGTTGAAAAAAGAAAAGTTATTGCTTCATGGTGAATTTTCTTATTAAAATGGCCAAAATGTTTGACAGTATGGTCATGTATTACGGTTTTGGCCACTGTTGGTGTGACAACATACAACTAAATTTATTGACATTACGAATGGAGTTTTCTCTTTGTCATATTTATATTTCAAAGCTAAAACCATACACTCTACATTTAAAGGTGTATGCAAGATTAGTTTATAATGCCACATTAGAGCATTGAGGGAAGTGTTTATATGACTCACTACATCTTGAGGCACTGAGAGGTATTTCACTGTAGTTGGCTGGGCTGGTTGATTTGCTTGAAAATGTCTGTAAATGTTAAGATTTTAAACTAAAGATATTACATTGTTATCTTTTAGGGAAAAAATTGTTCACTGATAAGTATCTTGAATATTACAAAAGTTTTAAATTGATATAGATCATCATGAAATCAGCTGGTGTGTGAGAACCAAGCATGTACTTAGCATTTTCATAAAAGAAAAAAGAAGCACCAATAAAATAAAAGACTACATTATTTGCTCTGAATAAGCAATTTTATTAAAACTCTATACACAATTTGGCCTTCTAGTAACATGTTACATGACAACACGAAGGAAAAAAGAAAATATTTTACATTCTTGTTTTTTAACGGTGAGGAATGGAAACATCATTTGAGACAAGTACACGCACACGCACACACGAATGCTTATTATTTACATTATAACAAGACGGTTCACAAACACCAGTATTATTAAAAAGAAAAACTCTTTTTTTAAAAGAACATATCTGCTTCGGACCGATGCAACAACTTGTGCGTCTTGCTTTACTGTGAGCGATCAGTCAAACTGACAACCCTGCTCGTACAGGTTTAAAGGGCCACTGCCATCAATAGTCCGACCTCTTCCCTAAAGAGACTTTAAACTGATTAAATCTGCATCCAGCTTCACTCCGATTCAGAAGTGACTCTTCAGGAGCCTTCGTCGATGTTCAGCTCCTGCAGCTGCTCCTGCACCACTTCCAGCTGCTCCGGCTCCTCTTTCTTCGTCTCCTCGCGAATGTTCTGCAGGTTCTCTGAACTCTCGAAACAGCCGGAGTCTCTCGGCTCTTTAACGTCCTCTTCAGGCTCAGACTCCTCTTCAGCTACAACAGTCAGGAAACAAAGAACATTTCTCTTTACTCATCTTGAATCCTGAAGGTCAGGTTTCCCCTAAACCTGCCGGGTATCTATTTGCTCATTGCTCATCTTTTATTTTTCCGCCTGCACTGAGTCAAATGTGACTCCACTAGTTGGTTCCTGGGAAAAGTCATTGACTCTGATTGGGAAATCATGTCATCCGATTGTAATATTAACAGATTCGCATGTATGTGCAGTCGTTTGAACGTTTGTCTCACAGCAGCATCTTCCTGCGCATATACTGTATGGGTTTTCTCAGCTCACTCAAATTCCCTAAAAATGTGCATCTAAAGTTAATTTGTGAGATATTTTGGATTTTCCTGTTTGTGCTTATAAGCAGTTTCATGCTATTATGTAATTTATTATTAACATCAATAACGAGAAATACTCTGCTTCTTGTTTTTCTGATTATATAAAATGTGGTCAGTTGGGGTGCTCGTTTCTCCATCTCATTGCTAACAATAAAACAGAAGAATCAGTGAGATTTCCTGTATTCAGACGTCCAGTCACCACAAACTGCCGCACTGCTGTAGCTCATTAAGATGCAAATTAAAATCCAAAAAAAACGGTCAATTGAAAGCTGCTTGACTGCAAACTGTGAGCGTAACTCGCTGCGAGCCAACCATAAAATGTTCCTAATCATGCGGCTGAGGCAGAAAAGCCTGAACCTCCTTATTGAGACAATTTCTAGGACGTGACGGAAATGGTGGATGAGTTTGTTCTCCCGTGACGAGCTCTGCGACAGTGAACATGAGACCCATCATGAGGTTTGTGGACCTACAGTCTCTCAGCAGCTCGGTGGTGTTCAGGATCTTGGCACGCTGCTCCGGGTCGGTGATGTTCAGCTCGTTCAGGTGAGACGGTCTCAGACCTGAGAAGTCCTCCAGGCTCTGGAAGCCGTGCATGGACAGCAACGAGCTCAGCTCCTGGAACAAATCATCTCACACACGTCACATGACTTGTTTTGACATCTGGCGTTGTGAGCGTCCGTGCTCCGCTTGACTCACCGACAGGCCAATGCTGTCCAGGACCTCCTCCAGGGTCTTGGGTTTGGAATTCCCTCTGCGGTTCTTACTGTCACACCGCCTCCTCCTGACAGGAGGACTGTCTTCAGGCAGCAGGTTGACGTAGATGAACTTGAAGGAGCCCACCTTGTTGTTGAGCTTCCCGGTCCAGGTGCCCACCGGCGGCTTCTCGATGATGTGGATGATGTCTCCTTTCTGTGAATACATGTAAAAACAGTCACAGTCTATATACACTACACATTATAGGAAGGATTCAAATCTCCAAGATGAAAATTAAGAACTTCAGGGCAGACTCTAAAACGCCTGCAATTTCATTATTACTTATTTCTGTATGTTTTTCACTGTAAAATAACTACGTTCTTCAAACTTAAATTAATAGATTAAGTTTGAAGATATCATTTGGATGTTACCAACTCAAGCAATTAAATTCAGTTGCTCCAACTATTTTCTTTTTTCTGTGTTTTCCTGGTTTTACACCATGTTGGCTGCTTACAATTCTGCTGAATTCGGTGCTATAAACAGCACCGAAGAAGCATGAATCAAGGATAACTATTTCCAACCAGGGGAAAACCTCGTAAAAATCAGTCATGTAATGAAATATATTCACAAATTGAACAGTTCATCCGTCTCTTCCAGTCTTCATCAGTGTGAACTGCTCTGCTCAAACCCAGCAAACAAAGTTTGACACTCGCCTGAAGCTTGAGTGACTCCATGTCGTAGGGACTGGGCGTGAAGTCGGTGTGGACCCGGGCGCGGCCGCAGAACGGCCCATTGTACGAAACGCCGTTCTCCTCCAGCCTCATGCTGTCCCTCTGACAGTAGCCGCTGTCCAGACTCTGTCTGTCGCTGCCTGAGCAGGATGGACAAGAAGCAGAGTCACACTCACTGTCAAAATAACCATACAGCAACAGGAAAATGAAAATCATGATGGTTTGGCCATTTTTGTGTTGCTGTATTGACACAAAATATATACACAATTTAAGCGTTTGTAACGCTACAAAACCTTCAGTGAGCTTCACTTTGTCAGAAAATCCTTTGTCTCCTTGAAGAAATTAACATTCTACAAAAAAAAAAAAAAATTCTGGGAAAGAGTTGGATTCTGGCTGCTCAGAATCAGTGTCAACAAACCACATATTACAAACCAGGCTCTGTCAATAGGTGTTGCCATGGAAACTGGTGTTAGTCTGAGTTTTGAGGCTTATTTTTGTAAAGCTGTTGCAGTAAACTATAGAGTGAATTTACGGTTTACATACACGTTACAAGTAATTTGGTTGTCTTCTAAAATTATATGAGCTAACATCTTTATTGTATTGTGTGTATCTCTGAAAAGTCTTGATTTGACATCGTTATGGATGATCTGTGCCTTAGCGAGGCTCCGGTCTGGACTTACTGCCTGAGAGCTGGCGGGAGACGGGACTCGGCATCGTGTCTTCAGAGCCCGACGAGCAAACAGACGTCCTCTGTCCTGCACTCAGGTCCGGGATCCAGTCGGGCGAGACAGGAGACAGCTCCTCACCGCTCTCCCCCTGAACACCCACAGGAAAACCGTGCAGGTCAAAGGTCAGTTCACCTTCAACTTATGCAAATACTAAATAGATCAAATTAGAACTGAGGATTAATCATTTCTGAAAATTGCTAAATGTCTAAATCACAAGATCCAATGAAAAGAGCTAATA
>OMNM01002000.1:0-12402 GCA_900302745.1 Parablennius parvicornis | reverse complement strand
CACGTTTTTTCCCTCAGGGTAAACAATCAAAAGTGAACCAACATTCTCGTTAAGTGGTTAAGACTTCCCAACATCCAGTTTCGCTGCCGTGCTCACAAACCGCGAACTGTCAGCAAAAGTGTGTGGAGAGTCTCTCGCTGGCTAAAGCAGATCTGTTTACATGCTTTCTAATTAGATCAGTGATTGTCTGAAGACGCTCAGTGGGACTGAATTTAACATCCCAACACCAATAACCTTCAGAAAACGCACTGTTTAGTTTATTGCAGTGCATATGTCCTTTTCTCCACTACTGTGAGAGTTTGCTCAAGATTTGATTATGTTTTCACACTATGTTGACATCCTGCTTTCGTGTTAAAAAGAGACAAGCAGTCTTTCATAAATTGGCTTGTTAGTGACTCATTAATAGAAAAAGTCTTTAGGGTATATCGCTAATTGTTTTCAAACTTATCTGGGACTTTGGCTTTAGGAGAGATTATTGCACCCATTTTCAGAGGCAATGTGTGTTGTTATAGAAGGTTGAAAGACTACACATGATTGAAGCAGCAGAAGTGACTCTATAGTAGGTTCTTATTGACATGCACCACGCTGAAAACAAAGTGCATCACATTAAAACAATCCCTTCGAACAACATTTTGCTATCTATATGTATATAGCTTTTCCTGGTTAATTCATCCTGTATACATGCATGTTTCTACATAAACGGTTAAACTTAGTCTGTATTCTGTCTTTGCTTACTCAAATCTTTTATCATTCACAGTCCCAGGAATGGAGGGCGCAACCCTGAGTGATGCCAATCTTACCAACTCTTACTTCAGCAGCAGCTTTATTGGGGTCAATGGGTTTGGAAGCCCAGCAGAGTCTAAATACTCAATGATGCAGGTACACAAGGGAAGCTGGAGATACGAAGTCAGTGGAGACATGCAGTCTTTCAAAGATTTCTTCACTTGTGACTATGCAATGTCAGACCAAGGCAGCACTGTTACTTCATGAAATTCAACTCATTTTATATTATTCAACATCAACACACAGGTTTCCTTTTGTGACATTTGTGCTGCTCTCTCTAGCGAATGACTACCAGCAGCAGCTCTCCCAGCCTCCTCAACGATGGTGCCAAGAACTTCAGCCACAGCGCTCACGGTAATCTGCGGTCCCAGCTCTCCTCCTTGTCAAACTCATCTAAGCACCACTTTTATTAACTCCTGAAACTTGTTCTTTCACAGATCCAGTTAACTCCCCGACATCCTCACTGTTCAGTGACTTTGGTGCTCTTAGCATTTCCCATAGGAGGAAGGTGAGCATTATATAAAGTGTATTTTTCATGAGCAAATGCATGAATCCCAACAAGTATGGGTTTAATGTCCAGCACTGTCTTTAGCAAGAGAAGTTTTTTTTAAGGTGTTTATTTTGTTGTTTTTCTTGTGCTCAGGCTCCTAATCCGGCAGCCAGTGAGTTTATCCCTAAGGGAGCTCCACGTATGGCCACCATGGCTCAGTCCACTGTCCAGGCCTTCCCCTCACCTCTCTTTGCACATCCTGGTCTCAGCAGTTCCACAGCTGCTGCTCTAGCACCAGGTATGCCTCTCCAGCTGAGAAACTACCCTAATATAATAGATTTGACCCAGTTTCTACTTGGCTCAGTTTTGTTTTTATCTTTGGCCTTGAAGTAGTATAGTTCAGCAAGTATGGGAATTCCCTCTTTATTTAGCAGCGTACGTGGTCGTGAGTGAAGAAATGTTTTCTCGTATTCCTTTTGAATGTCACCTGTTTTGGTTTGCTGTGAATGCTGCATTCCTCATTGTGAAGCGATGTTTCTCATTTTTGAAAATCTTAAATTCTAGGCATGTCTTTGTCTGCGGGGTCTTCCCCACTGCACTCCCCAAAAATCACACCACACACCTCACCGGCTCCACGCCGACGGAGTCACACCCCAAACCCTGCCAACTACATGGTGCCCACCACCGCCTCTGATCAGGGCACACACATCATCCAGAAAGAGACTGTAGGAGGGACCACATACTTTTACACAGACAACACCCCAGCACCGATGACGGGCATGGTACGTGTATATTTTAGAAGCACAGTAGTCCAATTTATATTTCTTAACATGATGTTGTAATGTATCACTCAACTCAGTTTATTTAATTTAAGAAGTTTGTATTTAAGTCTTGTTCTGCAGACTGTTAAGGCATTAGGTCTAAATATTTCATGCTGCATTACAGTATGTGATTGTTCTGAAGACTTCTGCATTTCAATTATAATTGTGGCGAACATGAGGTCTTTTTGTTTTTGCATTGAATCTGTATATACTTGATAGTTATTCGATTCCATTAAAGCTTTCATTCCACCTCAATCATTTGCGTAGCTGAAAAGTACCAGGTTTTTTTTCTGGAAAAAAAAAAGATCATATCAGTTTCTATTTACCAATAAATAGGAAACTGCTTTTCTGGCTTCATTGCAGGTGTTTCCTACGTACCATATCTACCCCCCCACTGCGCCACATGTGGCGTACATGCAGCCTAAAGCCAACGCCCCTTCGTTCTTCATGGCTGATGAGCTCCGACAGGTATCACCCAGCTGTCCTCCTCCTCACTCAACCGAGGCTCCTTCACTCTGTCTGATGCCATGCCCCCTTGTTTTTCTTTCAGGAGTTGATAAACAGACATCTGATAACCATGGCCCAAATCGACCACTCTGAAAACCCCGGTAAAGCTTGTGCTCCCTTTATGTTGCAGAAAAACATCATCAGTGATTGACACGGGATATGCTTGTGTTTGCGGCTCAATAAGAAAGGGTGGCAATGAATACAGTGCTGTAATTCTAAAAAAACAACATTTATAAATGGTGTAAATTCTGTGGTGTTGATATCCTAAGTTAACCAGAAAGGCTTTTTCAAAAATAAAATATACAGATGCACAGTGATTACTTTAGCCCTGTTCGTGTCAAGCCTGTTTGTGGCCTCTGTGGGTCCTACTTTTTGTCACCTCCTCAGTTTTCTGTGTCAGTTGCTCAGATTGTACTAATGGACTCAAGCTGTGAGTGGTCCTGTCACATGACGCGTGAGCGCAAATCCACAAATAAAATTTAAAATAGAAATTTTGTGCCCCAATAAATGGTGGAGAATGAAATGCATTGCATACCCCAAACTCCAATGCATGTTATATCTCACGCCAAATAGTAATTTATGATTGAAATAAGGATTTCATGTTCTAAGATATTGTAAACAGCAGTTGAGCGCTATAGGCAAACTGGCAAATTTTCTGTTGTTGCCATGTGTGAAATGTTTTTATTTATTTATTTTTTGTCTCGTGCAGATGTTCCCTCTGAGGTGGACAGCTACCACAGCCTCTTCCCCCTCGAGCCTCTCCCACCCCCAAACCGCATGCAGAAGACCAGCAACTTCAGCTACATCACCTCCTGCTACAAGGCAGTCAATAGCAAAGATGACCTGCCTTACTGCCTGAGGAGGATACATGGTATAAACATCACAACAACTTGAATGGCTGCTGTGATGATGTGTCGGTACTGAGGTCTAAAAATATAGTAACCTAATTACTGCTCCTACGTGTTATTTTGATGTGAAAAGTACGTGTTTCTTCAGAATAAACATTAGTTTTTGCACAGCTGTTATTATATTTAAAACTGATACAGGATGTAGTGATTGTGTGAGATATTTATTTATTTTCTGTGATGTGTGTTTTTACATCAGGTTTCCGGCTTGTTAATACCAAGTGCATGATGCTGGTGGATATGTGGAAGAAGATTCAGCACTCAAACTCTGTAACACTGAGGGAGGTCTTCACCACAAAGGCCTTTGGAGACCACTGTGAGTGTGGGATGCTATCGAAGTGTATTGTGCTTCGTCAAATGCTCCTGTATATCGCCAGGTCAGCTTCACATAAAGAGATAACATTGCATTAATGTTAGAAGTGCCATAAATAGGAAATTTATTTGGCTTATGCTTGCAAAGCTGTCGCGTGCGGAATGCGGTTTTTTGACATCAACTGAAGCGCTTGGAAGCTGCTTCGAATCCAACCAGAATGAATATGGAGATATGTAACAAACTAAAAGGTCATCGTGTTTGCTTATTGAGGAAGAAGAAAGAGGCCTTTGCTAATGTCGTCCTCAGCATTTATCATTTCACCGTGAAACCCAAGTGTTTAGTCTTAATCTACTTTTTAACAAAGTTTAAGACAACCAGCAATGTAATATCACAAATAGGGTTTTTATCCGGTCCCAAAGGAGCTGTTGTTGCTCTTCCTCAAAGTTGTTTTGAGTTAATGAGCTGAGGGAAACGGTGCGTGAAACCAAAATTCTACGACTGCACACCTTTACTCTTTTGTTGCGTAAGAAGAGGGAGAATACTTAATTTTAGCAGCTACCTTTGCTACGGAGGCTCACGTTTTACCCCAGATGCCCTTTCTGATGCCACCTGAAGGATTGATGACTTTGCTCATGGACTTACGGCAGCCAGCTGCTGGTAGTGGGATTCGAATCAGCAAATGTGTGGTTACAGGCTTGCTTCCAAAAACCTCTAATTCACAAGAAAAAGCAATAAAAATAAAAAACAAGTAACTGATCATTTCAGTATTTGTATTCCATATATAAAAAATGATGTCTTTAAAATAATTTTGCAAAGTTTATACAATGATAACATTTGAATTGAAGTACAGTAGTGAGTCAGTCAGCTTTATTTAGATGGCTTACGAATGTTTAAGTGATAAACAATCACTGAGAATCCATTGTTGAAGGTCTAATTAATTTGTTTGTGATAAGGATCGTTTATGAACACTGCATTGTTGCTGTTATGCTCAAGAGGTTAAAAATTTGCATGTTTTTTTTTCTGTGGGATTTTATGAACTACCCCTATGCCAAGACATTTATTTTTCTTACATTATTCCTCTAATGAGCAATTTCACAGCAACAAAAGAAAATATTGGGAATTTTCTTGGACCCGACTTTTGTTTTCTTCTGTTTTCCTCCCGCAGCGTTGGTGTTCTCTTATGACTTCCATGCAGGTGCAGAAACTATGTTCAGCAGACACTTCAATGACCCAGCATCAGACTCGTACTTCACCAAGAGGAAGTGGGGTGAGTGGATGTTGTCTGCCTTCCTCGTAAGCTCCGAAATAGACCCAGCACCACCTCCGATACCCCTGTGCAGGCTTCACTTCACGTTTTGGCTTTATTTACTAGTTGACATTGAGCCATTGCTTATGTTCTGCTTTCGTATGTGTTGCAATTGATGGATTTTGTCCATTGAGGCCACTTCTTTCGGCACTTCTTTCTTATTTGATTTTAGAAAGGACAGGTTCAGTTTTGACGAATGTTAAAGTTAATGACGTTTAATCAAGTCTGGCAGACGTCAGTATTTGGAGTCTGGTTAGTAGTCTGGTTTGACGGTTGGCGTGCGTGCTTTTGCAAAAGAGACCTGGAGAAGAGTAGGAAACTGTGGTTGAAACTGATCTTGGGACAGGTGCCGTTCTGAGTCTACCTATAGGAATGACAGTCGACACAGAGGAAGTAAAACCAGCCAGACCTTGGGCTTGTCTCCACTAAACACTGATAACAAACCTTAATTTATTAGTAGTAGAGAACTAAACGTAGCTTTACTACCAATGCATAGCAAACAGACCATAAATGTTGCTAACCCTGCATTGCTTACCGTCAACTGGGATTGGCTGCAGCACAATCTTGAATTGAGTAAACTGAAAGCTTTGTCGAAGTTGGTTGGATGGGTGAGACCAAATTTCTTAAATTAATTTCTTAAATTCTTTTGGGGAAAAACTGATATTTTGGACATTTCTGTGTTCAGTGTAGCCTTGTGGTTTTTAGTATTGCTGTACACGCCCTAACAGCCTCTGTTAATTAACAACTGGCTCTATCAGTAGGTCATGGTTGCGTACAGAATGACATTAGATTAGAGGCAAGTATAAACTTGAGAAACTTTTGTCAGTGGTTTTTCTGGAAACTTCTCGCGGCATTGAACTTGCTTCAACTGCAGCTGAAACTTATAAAGTCACGTTCAGTCATTGGTCAAAAATCACTAAAACTAAATATAAGTTATATCGTCAGCCATGCTAGAGCGAGGATAAGGATTTAAATTTTATTTGAAAGTTGATGGCCGTTTGAGGTTGAATTCATAAGTCACGTTAAAAGTTTGGGGTGCTTTGGTGTGATGACGTTTGTCTTCATGTGCAGGGCAGCATGAACCTCCTCCACCGCGGCAGCATGCAGGCCTGCTCCCAGAGTCCCTCATCTGGGCCTACATAGTCCAGCTCAGCTCAGCCCTGCGCACAATCCACACTGCCGGCTTGGCCTGTCGTGTCATGGACCCCAGCAAGATTCTCATTACTGGCAAGACCAGGTAAATACGGGAGCTCAACTGCTCAGCATCAGTACTCATTCAGCAAGGATTGTTGATGTTTGCTCGTTTTACCTTAGATGGCTATTTAAGGAACATCCTGAATATCATTTTCAATCAGAAGGTTTAGTTGCGGCTGACTATAAATGGTACTAAAAGCAGAAGAGTATTTTCTGTCAAGACTTCCTTTTTTCTTTCAACTGTGTTTGTGAACACACACAAGAAAGATATGCCCTTAAACTAATTTTGTCTCGTCTCTGAAGGTTACGGGTGAACTGTGTTGGGGTGTTTGATGTCTTAACGTTTGACAACAGTCAGACCAATCATCTTGCCCTGATGCCACAGTACCAGGTACTTTCCACAGTATACCCTGCTTTTGGCTGATTTCATATGAAAGTTTTAACGAGGTAGTGAGCGTGTGTGTTTAAGGCTTGCTTAAATGAGACAATACAAATGTGTGTGTTTTTGTGATGTCTGTCTTTAGAAATTTCCGGAAGGGGATTAATAAAAGTGTGATTCTTCTTCTGTCCTGTAGCAAGCAGATCTTGTGTCGCTAGGCAAGGTGGTCCTGGCTTTGGCATGTAACTCCCTAGCTGGCATTCAAAGGGAGAACCTGCAGAAGGCCATGGAGCTGGTTTCCATCAACTACTCTTCAGACCTCAAGAACCTCATTCTGTAAGAGGGGGGGGGTTCAGCAAAGGTTATGCCATTAAACATTTCTGTTGGGGTCTGTTACCCAACATAAAAAGTTGGCGTAGACTCGATACGTGACATACTTGGCCATTAAGCCTGTGTTGGACTTTGGATAAATATTTTTGTGCACCTCATGATGGTGGTCTTCACTCCCTGTTCCCCAGTGTCGATCATTTTGTAGTTATTGTTGATCAAGTTCCATGTTTGCAAAGGAGTAGTGCTGTGACAAACGTATCCCACATCCTTCATATCTCATCCCCTTGGGGTTAATTTAAGGTTGAAAGGTTATAAATCCAAAGTTCACATGACCAGCAATTTGCAGTTTGGAGTTTTTTTAACAAAAAAAAACCCAACACCTCGTCTATGTCCTAGAAATTGGTCACAGTGACACTTGTGTTGTTTTTCTCCATGAGATTTCAGCTGGTCAATCTAAATCTATAGAAAATTCAGGAACTGGGTGTTGTCCCTAATATCTGCTCTTTTAAGGGTGAAGTGTCAGCTGCTGGTCCCATGGATCTGTACAACAGTTTCCTGATGCAGATTTGTTTTTGTGGGTGAACACAGGTATCTGCTGACTGAACAGTCTCGCCTGCGCAGTGTTAACGACATCATGCCAATGATTGGAGCCCGATTCTACACGCAACTGGATGCATCGCAGATGAGGAATGATGTCATTGAGGAGGACCTGGCCAAGGTGAGATTAATAGATACTGAACAAGTATCCAGTCATAACTAAAAGCAGTTTGTATTTCAGAAGAAATACACTTAGCTAATAAGGCATGATACAGTTCTTTGAAAGTACATGGTTTGAGGTTGTGAACAGAAAAGGGTTTGGTGTCAGCTGAGAGGGAAGCTGTACTCACACAGGATGTAGTTGGTATACACTGGCCTTTGCAGTCTTGCCTTGAACGCAGTTTCCCCCGTATTAGGTTTGGATCAGTTGTTAAACACATTCACACTATAAATTCTGTCTCTTCAGCATCACTTTTTCGTTAAATTTACACGTCTGTACAGATACTTAACTGAATGACATGTTTTGTGCTTAGTTCCTGCTGTGCACAGCAGACCTCATGCTAAATTTGCTTAATGCCAGATTGGAATTAAAAATATCTGCAGCAAAATGTGGCCTGAACTGCAAAGATATGAATGAAGATATGTCTCTTTTTTTACCTGCCTGCGATCTGCTGATATCTGCTCTTCTTGAAAGACTATTTCCTGTTTATCAGGCCTTTTTTTTTTTTTTTTTGCGTCATGCTGCCAGTTGAAATATGTCTGCACACAAATGAGTTCCGTTGATTTTCTTTCTGAATCTATGATGATAAAAGTTTCAACTGTTACTTTCTGCGTGTTACGTCTATAAGCGGAAGTCCAGACATCTGTCTGTTTATATGTTCGTGTTGGTTAAAATGCAACATAACAATGCTCATACTGTGTGAAACCACGCGTCTGTGGTTGTAGCAGCAAATGAACAAGCAGACCAGTAGTGCAGCGACTAGGTGAGACTGTTGACATAACACGATGATGAAAAGTAGCTGCCAACTGATTGACTAGTGTCTCCAGATACATTTTACAATGAAGTGAAGAGTTCTTTCTTCTGAGCGTTGCACATGTGCAACGTTGCTCAGCAGGAAATAAATGCAACGCACACAACATAAAAATGAGTTCCGTCTGCAAAGGTTTTCCTCTGTAGACAATAAAGAAACTACTGGTAAGGTTTTGCACAGTGAATGGGACATGAGAATACATCAGTAGCTGTTGAAACAACAGATTTTTTATGTTGATTGAAGCAGAAATGTGCTTTTATCAAAACCTTGCTGAGCCTGAACGCTCTGGCCTTCATCTAAAGACGTTATTCATCCTATCATCTTATTGTTTAACGCATCAAAAAGTAAAGCTGGGTTGTTTTTACCTGGTAAAAGAAAACATTGAGTCATCAGTTTCAGAATTGATATAGCAGGAAAGTCCACACACACTGTTTTGACATCAGCTGGTTATCTTCAAACATCAGCTTGCTGTCCTCCTGATGCATCGCAGAGATGCGGAGTTTCGTAGTTTTAGTCTTTTCTGACCAGAAAAGTGAAACTGTTAATGGCGTCAGTATGATGGAAGATATCAAGAGGTACACGTTGATGTCTGTTTCAGCTGTAGTGAGAAACGGAGCAGTTTTTAAAACCACATCTGTTCTAATCAGAGGGAAGACAAGGAGGAGGAAAGGCAGGAGTACGTCAATTAAATCTGCAGAGAAGAAGGTTGAGCTTGTTGGGAATAATCTGAGGTGGAGTCCAACACTCGACTGTGCTACATGTTTTTCAGTAAATGTCACAAGAAATGTATAGAACTTAGTGCCGTTTGTTTTTATTTTTCCACCTTCTAACTGACGTTATATGACTACACAATGCATCAAACTGTTTCCTGTTCGCAGGAGGTACAGAATGGCCGCCTCTTCCGCCTTTTGGCCAAACTGGGCACCATAAACGAGCGACCAGAGTACGTACCCCTCACATAGACGTCAGCGCGGCTCCTGTTGCCTCTCTATAATCTGACTTTGTGTCAATCAGGTTTCAAAAGGACCCGACGTGGTCGGAGACGGGGGACCGCTACCTGTTGAAACTTTTCCGGGATCACCTGTTTCACCAGGTGACGGAAGCAGGGACGCCATGGATCGACCTCAGCCACATTGTTTCCTGCCTCAACAAAGTTAGTCGGCTTTCTTCTGGGTCATTTTCCAATTTGAGTTTTTTGAGTTACTCAAACATGCTGAGTGTGTCTGCTGTGATGATACGTCATGTGGTCTGGGTCAAATACTTTCCCCTCTGTATTGAATGTACTGTGAGTCACATTGGCTGATGGTAATTTATTTCATACATGTAGATCAGAACAAAATGGACATTATTAGATACAGATGGTTATATGAACAGTTTCTGTCAAAACGTGCACACATTGGTGTCTGTAAAGGAGCCGGAAGAAGCCATCTCGATTTAACTCAATTCTTCTATATCCTTTTCACGATCTAATCTTCTCTTGAATCTTATACAAGCCTGACTGTTTCAGTCACAACAATATTCCTCCAGCAGTTTAGTATTTTAACCCCATTTTCTCAGTTGTTATCATTCACACAACACTGAGTCCCTCACCTCTGCACCTCGTCCATAAAACACCTGCAGTGATTTCAGAAACCTAATTCCAAAATGGGTTGAATTCATCCTTTAAATCAAAATTGTACACACAATACCTTATTATGACGACATGAAAAAAGTGCAGAAATGAGCTTTGGTGCATCGCGTTTCCCGTCCAACTGGATAAAGTTTGAGAGTGCTGCGAAGAAGAATGAGCCAAACATTTTATTCAAAAACACTTAAGTTATAATTGTTACTAACGGTGCATCAAATATTGAGCAACAGCTTTGAATACAGACGTACATGTGTGTTTTTTTTTTTAATCGATTTGCAAGCATGAAAGAAAAATACGTTGTCATAATAAAATATTGTGTGTTGAATTGAGACTTTAAAAAATTTTCTCACTCAATTTAACATTTTGTGATAAAACATCAGGAAATGTTTGAAAACTGAAGCAACGCAGACACTTTCCAGAAACGCAGCCGTAAACGGCTCGATTTTCTTTGAGCTTTATCACAAGCTGTTTTGTAATCTTCACACATTTGTTTTTCTTCTTGCTCGACAAGTTTCATGCAGTTGGGGACTTTTCTGTTGTATTTCCATTAACTTATCTCAGATTTGTAAGGTCATCTGGATGTGAGGCCCAGGCACGAAGAGGTAGTTTTGCTTAACTCTTTTCTTAGATTCACTAATTATGTAGTTTGGCGCTTGTAACTAAAAGTCAGTAAAATATTTAAACAAACAGGTTTCTCTTGAAAATCAAGTAGCAGACGGCGCTCAAATGAAGTAGTTTTGATTGAAACTGGTAAAAATAGCAATAAAACACGTAAAAGTAAAGACGTCCAGGTTGAGAGTTCTAAACTAAAGTGAGTAATTCAACAACTCGAAGGACAGAACTGGGCTTAAATGTCATCGAACATTTTCTCAAGTTCAGATTAGAAATGAAAATAGAGATATCTTGCTGCTATAAACTCGTCTTTCTGTGTTCTCAGTTACCATTCGGTTATATCTTGATTACTCTGTTCCTCATATCTATTAATAATTGTTGTACATGTCGAAGGCGTGTTCTTCTCGATCAGTGTCAGGTATAAAGAATTTGTTACAACCAAAAGATTCAAAAAATAAACTTTTCTGTACTTTTACTGGCAAAGTTTTGACACTTTGTTGGGTCGCAGCTCCGTAACTCCATCGGGTAAATCACATTATACTGAAGCAGAATTATGTCTCGTAAAAAAGGTGGTTGATTGAGCTTTGACATTTTTAGACTAAGAGCAGTTTGAAGAGGACAGTAGTAGGAAGTAAGAGGGAAGTAGAAGTTGCAGTTGGACGACCACCAGTAGAAATGCAGCATCAGGAGACACGACAGTCGCATTGACGATAACAAGCTTACGGTTTCATAAAGATGTGAAATACTGGACCATGACCACATTTTGCAGATCATTTCCCTCATTAATGCTACTGGAACACCTTCCTCCTGTATTGGAGTACATTGTACAGGTTCATCTCCACTGACTTAAACCCAGGTGGCACAGAGTAGCAGGTAATGACCAGGTGAGAGGGTTAAAATCTCAGCGTGTCGGCGCCGTCAGAGTGTTTTGAGTTGTAAGTCGTCTCCCTGTGTGTGTTCAGCTGGACGCCGGCATTCCCGAGAAGATCAGCCTGGTTTCACGAGATGAGAAAAGCGTCCTGGTCGTGACCTACTCGGACCTGAAACGCTGTTTTGACAGCACCTTCCAGGAGCTGCAGGCTGCTGCCTCAGGCTCTCTGTAGCGCCCCCTTCGGGCCCGGAGTGGGACTGCCCCGGACCTGAAGCACACTATTGCACTACAGTGGAGGAGCAGGTTCGTGGAGGCGACATCAGCATGGTGAAGGCAGCGGGGCAGGGCTTCGTGAACCTCAGTCACATACACTGACCCTGTCCACCAGGAAGACTTTTCTAAAGTCTATGTTTTTTAGTTTTCCTAAACCCTGCAGCTGAAAATCTCTAAACCATTTTTTTCGGGGAGGGGGAGGACAAAAGTGGAAGCTGTGACGAACGACTATGAGGACATTTTTTTTAGATTTTTGGGGAACAAAACGAGAAGCTAAACGTGAGTTTTGAACTTTTTCCTGCTTTTATTGTTCATTTCTACAGTTGGGGTTTATTTTTCTGAGGAGGATGCACTAAGATTTTAATTTTTTTGTTATTTTTTTAATTTTTATGAAAACGTGTGAGTGGCCTACAGGGTGCACAG
>OMNM01001999.1:12098-26497 GCA_900302745.1 Parablennius parvicornis | reverse complement strand
CCGACAGCAGGAAATGCATCTTCAGCTATGTTAACTGCTTTACAGAATGGTAATGAGGTGCGAGCTGCCTAAACCGGAGCTCCAGACCAGGCATACTTCGAAGTGCTGAGGATACTGGAGGCAAAAATAGAAGGCCAAAGCTTGAGGTGCATTTGTTTCCATCTCGGAGAGGGATTAGCAGCTTCTAAACGCTCCACTCCATCACGGCTATTGTAGCAACACATTCAGACATTCAGAGCTACATGCTTGTTTTTATGTGTCTGTCTGTATGTGTCTGTAGCTGTCTGTTGCATTAAAAGACGACTGCAGATACGAACCAAACATCATCTTTTTATCACCTGGTTCATCCTATGGGAACTGTTGGAGGATTGATCTTTTCTCTCAATACCCTTTCATAGGAAACACAAAGAAATAGACATACTCACAACTATGGCCAATTTAAAATGAATAATTACCCTCACATGAATGGTTTTTTTTGGCTGTGGGAGAAAAGATGCCAAAGCAAAACCCATGCAGCACCGGTAAAACATGCAAACTCCACAGAAGAAATAAACCTTGAATATCTGAGCGTAATTTTTCCGCCTTATACACGTGCAAGAGTCTCTGCAATGTTTTCCAAGTGAATGTGTGTAAAAATTAATTGCAGGTTTGACACATGATAAAGGTCACATGTGAACTGTTACAGTGGCCTTTAATGTCATTATGAATGTAAATACAGATTCTCTGAGAGAGTCTCCTGAAACTAATTTGGAAATTCACCTGATCCCACATTGGGTCAGGATTTTCTTCTGGGAGGGTGGAGACGACTCCAGTTGTTGGATCGTGGCGGGCGAGTAGATCGACCTTATAATCAGTTCTTGCTGAGATGCAAAGCGAGTGAAGAATGAGTTTGATATGTTGGAAGTTGTGCACTTTGTGCTGCTGGCATCACTTTTTCTGCATGTATTGTGATTTCTGGAGGCTCTTGCGTAGAGCAATACCAGTCCAGTCTGGAGGAGACAAACAATGGACTATAGGTTTTCTCCACTGAGTGAGATGTGTCCAGCAATGTTTCTGAAAGAGCAGCAAGATAATGCAGAACCTCTTAAGCATCTTAAACATGTATATCCAGATATCTCTTATGGCTTCTACGTGTTTGCACTTGTGTATTTACATCATTGAGAGCACTTTACTTTTACTCTTTACTCTTTAAAATTAGAGGTGCTTCTTTCGCTGTACTGCTTATTTGCATATGAGAGGATCTGTGCTCTTTTAATCACAATACAGATTTACGAAAGACAATAACAACAATACATTAAACAATAAAGGCTAAAGAGTGAGTTGATCACTGGTAAAATGTGAGGATTTTGACGGAGGTGGAGGAGCCAAGTGGATGAAAATGAACCAGAAGATGAAGCATATCAGAGCAGCAACACATTTCCTGTCAACGCTCCCAATTTAAAGAAGTTTGAAGTTTTCAGCTTGAAGAAAATGAGTGAGTGGTGGAAATGTCATATAAAGGGCAAGATTTCACTCTGAATAAAAGTCAGAGCCCTTACTGTTTCTTTTATTTCGTTACTGATGGTGTGATGTTAATTTCTGAAAATTTGTATTTGAATATAGTTGCTAAATACAACTCAGAAAAGTAATGAACTTTCTAACTATTTGTGGGAAATAAATTCAAACTGGATGTGCACTTATTGTAGCATTGCAGTGACACATTAGCAGAGCTGCCTTCACTGTGTGAGTCAGTCTAACACTCATGAAGTTCAGATGAACGCACCTCGGCTCACTCAGTGGTGCACATAAATATTTTTGTTTAGGTTCTAAACTATCAATATCAAAGTTTGGTATTTTCTACAGCAAACCCACCACTGATTGCAATTTTCTACATCCATGCATTATTTCGCATGACACCTGTTTTTAAAGAAACAGATACATGAACAAATGACTGTGAGAAGAAGCAACAAAGAAAACAAGCTCACAAAAAGTCGCCGTAACTGCATTATTAGCTTCATAAGAGCAGTCAGTTAGTAGTGTGGTTCAGCCAGCTGCTGTTAAATTAACATGTAAAGTCATAATGCGATGAATTCATACTTGAACAGTGAGGCAGTATTTATACTTCAATGAGGAGTGTGTAGTTTTACTGTACAAGCTTTCTACTCTAACTGTTTGTAGGCTGGTTTTTATGATATTGAAATTAAAAACAGAAATGAATATCATTTGCTGAACTGAATCATAGCAATGTTTTCATAGTTTACACCCACAAAATGAAACTGTTTACTGTATTTGCTATTTGCCAAATTTAGTTTAGGTAATTTTTCAGGTTGTTCCAGCTCTGATTGTAAATTTAATTGAAATAAATAAACAGTGTGGTCACAGTGCAGCATATCATGAAAAGCTCATATACACATATTTCCTTACACATATTTCCTTTTAATGCCATCCTTATTCCCCTGATTTAAAGCATTAAAAACATGCTCCATCACCCAGCTGGTACTGCACATCAGTGAGGTGGCTGCTGTCATCTACTGGTGTGACCAGTTACTGAGGACACGGTGATTTTTGTGTGTTTATTCTGTTACCGGACATTTATTTTTAACCCCGCAGAGTGGGTGTGTGCAGATTGTGATTCACTGTGACGACTTGACAAAGAGGCACGGGGGCGGAGCCAGAGATTTAGGATTAAGTAAAATATCGTGTTTATAATGTGTATGCGGCATGGGCTGAGTAAGAAAGGGATTTTGAGGGAGAGGGAGAGAGGGAGAGAAAAGGACAAGGACGGTAAGGCCTTGGATTCAACCAGTTGAATCAACAGCTTCTCTCCTCTGGCGAGGACATGCTCGCTCTGCTCAAGCCTAATGCCACAGACATGCTGTCACACACGCGCACACACGCACACACACAGACACAGATTTTTCACCTCCCTTGCACCTCCCCTGCTTCCCTCCTCCTCCTCCATCATCATACTTTTTCCTCTCTCTCTCTTTGTGTGTCCCTTTGAGAATTTTGCACATTCGCCTTGTCGCCCGGTGGATTCGGTGCATTAGCAGAGCCTGCAGGACGACCAGAGAGAGACGGAGCTCGCGAGGCTGCTGGGGAATAATATGAGGACAACAATTATAGCTCCAGTATATGACAACAAAACAAAAAACAAAACAACAGCAAAATACACATGGTTTTCCCCGGGCTTGTTCTCAGCTGCTGATGCAGAGGCAGAGGGCAGGAGCCTCTCTCAGACGTTAGAATGAACCGGCCCTGTTGCAGAGGAAGACGCAGCCGACGTTTTCTTTTATTCTCTTGGGTGCATTGAGTCACTCCTCAAATATGGAGAGTGCACATCCATGCATACGTACATACATACTTAAGTGCATGCACATACAAAGACATATAAGAGGCCTGTTAGTTTCCATTAATATGTGTGAGGATGTGACAGCAGTCTGACCTTTGACGAGGATTTGCTGTAATTTAAATTGTAAAACACATTTTTTTTTTGGGTGCAATTTGGCCTTCCCTCAAGCCTATTCTCTATTACCATAAAACATATACTGTAAATCCACAGACATGTTGAACTGTTAGGGTTATTTTTAATGTCAGCGATAGTGTCAGTTCTGAACAAACTGCTGTTTAAAAACATGTTCGTTTTGGAATATCAACAAATAACAGTTGTTGTGTTTACAGCATGGAAAAAATCTGAAGTAAAGATCCTCAAAATGTAATGATTCAAAATGCTAACTGTAAATATAAACCTCTTTTTCTACACAACTTATTTGTAATAATGAATATGTTAATGTTAGCTGTGAGAAAATTAGTTTTCGTGCTTTTAATGCAAATTATATCCTGCCTTTTTGTAAAAGAAGCTGAACAAAATATGTTACTTTTCTGGAGCTGGCGTTCTCCATCGACTCTTTATTTTTCTGTTTTCTTTTTTTAACACCTTCTGATTTTAAGCTATGCTCCGGAGTTACTGCATATAGAATTTTTGCCCAGCCCAGCCGCACTTTTTGAAAGCGGGTTGATACAATTCGAGAATATTTGAACATGATAACATGATATTAAGATAAAACCATTAAGGAAAAGAAAAACAAGAAAATAAAGGAAAACAATTTAAAAAAAAAAACAACTAAAAATTATAAGACAAACTATATAAGGTAAGGTAAAACAATATGAACAGCCAAATAAAACAAATATACAATAAAGAAAAAATTAAATGGAGTGAAAGGCTGTTGAGTGAATAATACTGTCAAATACTAGACACTGGAAACTGACTAGATAATCAATGATGTATTTTGGGACAAGAGGTCAAGCTGTGGACAGCAAGCAGGTTGTGGCCTTTTGGATGAAGTGAAATGAGCCGAGTGTTGAAAAAGCAGTGGAGGAATGTGCCGGTCGGTCGCAGAGCGAGAGTGAGACCTCACTGTCGCTCCGTCTCTTTCCGTCACTCTTTGTCTCCACTTTGACACGAGCGGGTCAAACGTCCGGCGAGGGCGATCCTCCTGCTGCTGTTTCACAACAGCTGCCGTCTGTATGGCGTTTCACGCGGCCGTGACGCCTCTTCCAACAGTTTTCCTTCCCCTCTCACGTCTTCACCTTCTTTTCTGTCTCTTCTCTGGTTTCTTCTCGACGAACCAAAATATCCTAAAACGAGGATCCGGGTCGTCGTCTTTCAGCTGAACAGCTTCCTCCTGAAGCTTTATTTGTTTCACACTGAAGTAGTTTCTATGGCTATGGCCTGACATTCAGAGGGCGTTCATAAATCCGAACACTTCAATTACGTTTGCTCACGTCCATGTCTGTCCACCGTCACTGTCACAGTCTGTTGTTTACTTTATCTGTCTTTACCGGAGAGCAGATCCTCCTTCATGTGCTCCCACTGTCCGATCCCCTCGCCGAGTTTGTGATATTGTGATAGTGAGTCCAGTTTTGGTTTTGCTGCCATAGTGATGACACATGGAGAATTTGAAACTGCTGTCGTAGTTTTGATTTTGTCGACCGACCTGGAGACTTCTGTGAAGCCGCCTGACTTCAGAGCTGAGCCCCAAGAAGAAATGCCAACAAATAAAATCATTAGTAATGCTGACATGGAACTATAACACCGTCCCTAAAAGATGATCAATAAAATAACTTCATTTATATAATACTCTTTCAATCTGAAGTTTAAAGAACTGCAATTCAAATTGAAGCATTTTATAAGGACAAAACCTTAAAAAATTAAATGAAGAAAACATTAAATAAACCTTTAAGAATGAGAAATATAGAAAACCACCAATCAGACAAAGTGAAGTGATAAATGTGAGTTTTACCCAAATATTTAAAAGATGAAAAACTACCTCAGGTGGTCTGCAGCCGAGGAGCGTGAACACTGGGGAGTTTTAGAACAGGTGAAAGGAAGCTTCTGAGTTTTTGCAGTGCGAGAGGAAAAGCCGTTCACTGACGCGTGTTGGTGGCCCCCGAGCTACAGACACTAACCCTAACCCAAAAACCTGGAAGCTGAGATGTGATCGTTTCTTGATGTACGTTGTGACAGTCTTCTGGTTGTTTTAATGTGCGATTACTAATGACCGAATAGAAAGAATTACATTGATGTAACCAGGATGATCAAAGTCAGATGGTGAAGAAAAAGCTGAACTTTGGAGATTGCAGTAAAGATCTATGTTATAATATCTATTTGTACCAAAACCTACATGACTAATAATTATTGTGTTTATGGTTTTAAATTGATTGTGAATTAGATGATGTGTCTGGTGATGAATCGTCTAAAAATGGGAACTATTTGACATTTTATTGTTTTCAGGCTGAACATATTCCATCAAGACTTTATGTTTAATAAAGTTAAATGGAAGCAGATCCTTCCATCTTATCACAGCCGTGAATATCTGCGTAACCTTCTCATCCTGGGCGGGATTACAGCGTCTCTGAGTAAATGATGTCACATTGTCCTGATCTGAGCGAGCCGTGGCTGTCGCTCTGTTTAGGTTAACATCAAAGTGTTTGAGTTGAATGCGGTGGTTCATCGCTGCAGAGGAGAGATCATTTGTCAGTTTTTTTTTCTCGTACATTCCACTTTATTTTTATTTTCTCAATGAAGATTTTGCCAAACCTGCTGATTTTGCAACGAGGCATTTCTACAACTTCCCACCAAAATGTTTTAAAAACTATAGACTTCATGAGCTCTAACAATGAGTTGTGTGATGACTCTGTAGCGCTATCTAGTGGCTGTATGAAAGTTAGGTGGTCTCATAAACACATACAACTAATTGGTTGAACTTATTGTACGCCACCAGAAAGGATGTGTGATTCTGTGAGTTGGTTCTCTGGGAGGGATCCGAGAACAGTGTGAACCCAGTTAGCTGGGAGAAACTCTAGCTTTTGTTGTGGCAAACTCTTCCTCCTCATAAAGAGATTTTCCCTGGTTTTTTTCTGGACTCTGGGTTCTTCCCAGTGCTCAAAGAAACGAGTCTCTGAACTGCTGATAATTGTGTTTTCCCTGTCGGTGGCTGGCGACCTGTCAAGGTTGTAACACGCCTCCCACCCGGTGTCAGCTGAGATCCATCAGTTCCATTGTGTTAGATACATCAGCTAGAAGATGGATGAATGGTTTAAGTCTAATGAAATTAAGAATATAGGTCCAGCAATGTGGGCTTTCCAGTAGTAGCCACTGATTCATGAGAGGGGGGTCGGCTCTTCTGTCAGCCCATCTTTCAAGATCCAGACTGAAGCACTTCAATCTGTGACTTTCATGAATCAACTATTTCACTTTGTTTGATTGTGGGGTTTTTTTTCCTTCGTCTATTAGACCTTTTCACATGACTTTAAATAGATGTAGCTTAATTTATAGAAGCTGTGGACAAAAGCTCACCATGAACATCGTGAATTTTACTTCAACTCTGCTCTTCACCAAAAAATAATAAAAATCGTTTAACCCAAATATATGATGCTTTTGACCACATCGTCTACTAGAGATTCCTACATTGTTTGTGAGATGAAAATATGTGCGTGCAAAAATTCTCCTGGCAGTAAATCAGAGCTCATTCTCCCTGTTGGCAGTCAGACTTAATTATGACTGCAGTGTGTGTGTGTGCGTGTGTATGTGTGTGTGGGTGTGTGCGTGTGCGTGTGTGCTTGAGAGTCTGTTTCTGTTGCGTAATAAGATGTCATGGAGGACAATTCAAGAATTTGTGCTTGCTCCATGGAATTACTGAGGATTGCCCCTTCCCGCCTCTCTCTCTCTCTCTCTCTCTCTCCTCAGACAAACATAGCACTCTGCGCTCAAGGTGCTGTGTGAGTCTGAGAGCAAACACAGAGGGAGAGAGACGGCGAGCAGAGAGAGCGCTGTGTGAATCAGAGGGGGATCTGAGGCAGAGAGAAATCAGGACAACTGGCAGCAGAGTGGGTTCAGACCAGCCGAAGACTTAATGAACGCTCATCCAGCTGGCTCGAGGTTCTCCTCACTCACTCAGCTGTGAAGGAGGCGTGCACGCAGAATGGATTTCATGTTAGTCCGGCAGCCAGTGACCTGGAGCTGCTGCTCCGTGGACGGTTCCCACTCCATCTGGATTATTTCACAAAACGCTGCTGTTGTGATGAAAAGTGAAGACGGCACCCAGAAAGGAAGATGGTAATGAGGCAGCTGTTTACAGTCTCGCTTTCATCCACTGTTTGTTTGCTTAGTTCTATTTGGTTCCAGCTTCCACTCAGATTTGAACATCAGAATGTGATGTAATGAGGAAACACTGAGTCCTAAACAGCATCTTCTGCTCACTAAATGTTGTTTTTCTATTTGATTTGTTCACACCAGGTGATTCCATACTCAGACAGGACGTCTGATATTCTGTAGAGTTTGGCTTTGTCATGCGCTGTTTCCTGCGTTAACCTTCTTTGACAACAATGACAGATCAGAAGGTCACTTTACTTTTAAGTCATTACCTCTCTAAGGCTGTTTGCTGTGGTTGACGGTTACTTCAACTTCTCTTTTACCATTGAGACCTAAATGAACACTTCAGAGGCCAATTATTGACAGTGATACCTGGTAACGGTTCACTAGTTCTACCTTAAATATTATCTCAACAGAGAATCTAACAAAGGTGCAGTGGTGCTCTAACCTGGAGGTGGGAAATGTTTTGCCAAAGCAAAGGAGGCAGACAAGAGTAGATGTGTTTATTAAGAAATGTGTTGAGCAGACAAATCTCAAAACCACACCCTCACAAACGTTTTGATACCGCCTGTCCGATTAATGGTGAATCTTTAGTACTGTAATTCTATTTCTTAGTTTTTGTGATATATTGAGCAAAAAACATAGAACAATGTTTGTTGCTCGTTCTTAAATTGAACAGTTTGCTGAATTCCTCAGTTTTTGATTCCGAACACATAAACATACTCAACCAATTAAAGAAGGATGTTAAAAGTGAGGAATCTTATAATATACAACTGACCTCGCCTTCTTTGATATCTTAATTGAAATGACTGCATCTAGTTTTGAAAAAAAATTTTATCCCTGTAACTGTTAGGAGGTACCACAGTTCTAGTCCCTTTTTTTAAATAGCACCCCAGAGACATGTATTTATTATGTCCTGACAAGTAACCCTTTATGTCATAACATGCATGTACTCTGACGGTGCGCAGCATAGCTCCCATCGCTCATACTGCCGCTCTGCCGGAGTGTTTTGACTCAAGGTGAAAGTCTCGGGTTTCCCAGCATTGAGGCGGATTTCACAAACCAGCCACTGTATCCGCGTCCTTCCCGGACCTCCTGCCTGCTGGCATGTGTGACACGAGTCCTGCAGGAACCAGAAGAAAACTCCTGGTGGTGAATACTGGTGATCTCCCAGTTTGGTGTGCGAGTTGTGGACCTCCACATCCTGCAGAGGGAACACGTCAATGATTTGCTTCACAGAGGCGGGTTGCAGAGAGGGTGTGCCCCTGTTTGCACATAAAGGTGTTTTTGTTTTGGCTCTGACGTTGCGCAGGAAGCAGAATTTTTTAAAAAGCCCGCCCAGCTCTTCTGCACGTTTGACTTGGCAAGGGTCAAGATGTATGTATGTGCGTACCACCCTGATGTTTCCCGCCCTCTTCGCTGCATATTTGCCGTGTCGTTGAAACCGGAGTCTATTAACCCGACTATTCCTGTTTTGGGAGTGACCTCAATGTTTGGGTATTTGTTCCTGTGTCGACCAGGTTACACAGAGCATCTTTTTTTCTCTCGGCAGAAAGACATCTTGTCCCGTCCCGCCGATTCAATGGAAAATACACAACAGGCAGTCCAGCGGCTCTGTTTGCAATACTACAAATCATCTCTCTGGCTTCTTACGTGCTCAGCGCTGCCGTGTGCTTTTAGAGCGTTTCCTGACAATATTAAAGGTTTTCAGTTAATTCGACTTTCACTTGTTGACTGAGCTGGAATGACTCTGCAGCTGTTCAAAGTCTTTGATGAGTTTGAACAACTGCAAAAGGTTCACTTTTACTTCCGCTGATCGTTTTTCTGCCTATTTTTAAGTCCTGGAGCAGCAGTGATTCTCTAAAAGCCTTTTGCAGTCGAGTTTCACCTCATATGAATGAATTGAACACCCTAATTAGAGTAATTTGATCTGCATGTGTGTGTTGTGTTTGTATGTGTGTTATATTAGGAGTCAGTGGGGCACTTTTGAAAGGTTTGACGACACGTTCATCAACGTTAGGCCTGATTAGGAGTCTGATCTGTGTTTTCTCTCTGTATCTTAGTGATCGTTTCTCGTTGTTTGATATGAAATCTGCGGGTGTGCGTTACATTAAGCACAGCTGTGGGCTAATTACAGATGAGTCGAGCGTGTCAGTGAAAGCTAAGACACACTTTGATATAATAACACGCCTCGCGTACACATGGCACGCCAGACACGTCAGCTTGCTCATGATGAGTTTAAAGAAAAGTCTCGGCTCATTCATGATTCCCTGACGTGTTTTTCACGACTTAAACACAGGCCTCCGCCGCCTCCTGACTGCTACTTTACGGCCGCCTTCAAACCGTCCTGCTGATCAAGGCCGTCATGATTGGTGTTTGTCTTCCGCCAGCTGATCCCCCGTGAAGCTACTAAATATAATGTCTGGCCATCTCGGTGCCTCGGTGGTCATGGACAGTTCTTCTTCTCAGGTGGTATTTATGCGTGACCACGGGGTAGTTTGGCTTGTGCCCGGTGCCCTGGTGTCACCGGGTGTTTTTGAGGTGGAGAAACACAATATGCCACCCTCAGGACAGAAAGATTAAGAGAAAAAAAAAAATCCTGACCTCATTGTGGACTTGTCCGAAGGTGCAATTTAAGGGATAAAAGATACAACACAGTATTTATTAGGTAAATCCATGTACTTTATAAAAATAGAGCTGTCCCAACAAAAATAGGAATTTGGTTCCTTCTCACTCACTTATCTGTTTTCCTGATGCAGATTTTTGAGTCGTAAATAACTTAGAGTGATGTATTATTTAAGCAAAAACAAGAAGTGTTTTTGAGCAGCCAAAACAGAAAAGCTTTCACTTAGGCCGTTGGTTTCGGAGCAATTATCCAGGAGAGATATACACAGAAAACATTCCATCATAGAAATAAATAGAATAAAGCCTTTGATTTAGTTGCATTTAGTCACATCTGCCGTAGTGACCGTGAATATACAAAAAAAGATATACAAAGGGTAGTTAAAGAGAAATTACAATTCCTGATCACAAGACAAGATGGTGATACAGTGATTGTGATTGTATTAAATTAGATATCTGAGATATTTATGAGGAAATTTGAATAAATTTGGGACATTTGAAGAAACAATTTAAAGCTAAAGGAAAATCTTTAACACATATTATGAAGACTTTTGCGATCTTTCCCTGTTTGGTGATTTATGCTCCAAACTACCGACAGGAGACTATTCATGACTGAACTTTTCACAGTGTGACGCTTTGTCACTGCACTGCTTCTATAATAGAGCTCAACTGTTTATCGCACAGTTGAATTTTGCTGAAATCTGAAATTTGCTGAGATTCTTCCACTTCTTGCCTGTTTTCTGCCTCGGTTATGTTGTCATGTTATGTTGGAGCGTTACGAAACAGATATTAATGAGTTGGGCTTCCACCCGTTGATCTGCTTTTAAGGTCCTGAAAGAACTATAATAATGAATAAACAATAAAAAAAGAAAATCTTCACACCTTGTTTTAATTATTCTGTGACTGTTTATGAAAAGGTGTTGATTACTAAAACAAAATTAAATAGCCATACTCAGATATGTTATATTCTTTCCAATGACATTTTACTTTTACTTGTTGCAACAACCAATAATGAAGTAATTTTGTTTTTTTTAAATGTGATAAAGTCCATAACGTAACAGCTCGCAATAGTGTAATAACATATTTGATCTATTATTGTGGTAATATTGTGCCAATAATGTCATAAGTTATTATATGTTTGAAATAACATTAAAACATATATGCATTGAGGATTCAAATTCATCAACGTTTCCCTCACACTCATAAAACTCACTCACTACTTTGAGTTACAGTCAAATGATTTTAATATGAAATCAGTTTGTTTTTTGAAATATAATGTCTAAACAGGTTATGACCCTTTTTTTTCAGAAGATAATATCATTTCTGACTCAAACCTCTCACATATTGAATCATGATCTGTATCACTGTGAATGATTAAACTGCTGCGTCTCTGCTGACAATCAAATTATGACAATAGAGCTCATTATTATATAGAATATAACGTCATAACGCTCTGTATGAAGCTGTCATTCATCTTTATGTCCTTTAAAATCTATTCAAGCTGTTTATAATCTGTTAACATTGCAGAGACCTTTATCAGAGTCTTTTATATGTCTGTTTTTATTCTCACTCTAAATAAGTGAAGTGATATTGGTGTGTAATTTGGTTCCTCTGGTGCTGGCGTTGTGGTTTGCCGGCCTGGAAACAAAGCTGAAAAGGAAAGTCGGCACTCAAGCTTTGTTCTCTTTGGTATTTTGGTATTTTTACCGGCATAACTAAGGATGTAAACAAAATGCTGCGGGACACAGCTGGTGTGCCATATATTCTGCAACGTGACTTCCTCAAATCCAAAGATGGAAATAGTCTATGATAAGGATTAAGCGCTGCTGAATTCATACTTCTATTTATGGACTTCCACTTTTTAAATTTGATATTGTTCATTGTTTGCATTGCTCTGTCTGTTTCCACTGTGTGACAAATTCTGGCATCAAATCTTTGATTTTCATTCCAAGGCCTATAAAAGACTTTTCAGCCAGACCACAATCTCACAATCTGCCCAGTTTACTTACTGATTACTTCCCCAAATCGGTGTTAAATATCACTGGTTTTAGGTATGATAACAGCTAAGAGACTCATTTTGAGGGAGTGGAAAAGAATCTCTAACCTGCCTTTTCATAGATTGTTGCATTGTTGTCAGACAACAGTGTGGAAAGACTCAGATTTTGGCTCTAAAGAATAATATCTTGTAATTTGGGATCCTTTATTCATCTTTCTGAATAAAGTAAAGACCTGCAGAACTCCTGAAGGGATCTTCCTAAAAAGCATTCAGAAGATGTGTCTTGACCCAGTTTAGATTCCATTAAATGTTGAGAGTGATCCAGATAACCATCTGGATACAAAAAAATATCAAAGAGCCTATTTTTCCCTTTTGCTTATCATTGAGCCATTTTAAAACAATCATATCTCTCCGAGATCATATCTGATTGACTTGTAAAAATGCAGTGATCTGTAGGATGGTCATATCTAGTAGGGTGCAACATTTCATCCGGATCGGATCCAGAATAAGGTCAGGAAAAATTCCTGAAGTTAACATTGGAAACCCCATTTACAAGTTTCAAAAATCATAACTCATTGAATTTTGTTTTGATTCTCTTGAAATTTGACATGTATATTTGGAGTATCATTGTCCCAAATCGTGCCAAATTTCATCTGGCTCCAATCCAGATTAACGATATGGCGGCACTTTGAAGTTTGGAAATTTTAATGTTGAAAACGCCATTTGGCGGAGGTCTGCGCTCTCTTGAGTGGTTTTCTAGTTGAGATAAGTGTTGTTAATGGTGTGTTTTCAAACCTCGTGTCCTTCCAGTCAGTGATGAGAAACTTCTCGAGCAAGACGTTACACGCATAAAACTCATATTGTTCCAAAACATGTTCATTTGAAGGGAGTCATATTTAGGATGCTTTTGATTCAAATAACACATAATGTAGTTTCAGTAGTAGTTGAAGTGAGAAGTCTTTTACAGAACTCAAGGACATTTTTCCTAATCCGAGATTTTTTTTATAATAGAAAAGGGGAAATAGTGATTTTGGTCGTCGTAATGCTTCTTGACATATTCTATTGTCTGTAAATGGCACATCAGGGTATTTTACAATTAAAGTCCTAAAATAGCCTTAAATTAAACTCTGGGCTTTGTAATTTCCATAAACACACTTTAAACGGTTTAAAAAAGTTTGTCTATATATTTTATTTCCCACTGTGGTGATCTAATTAATTTCAGAGGAGATTATTAATTGTGTCATTTTCAGCTGTGGATTAAACCTGCAGCTTGTGTGAATTCAGTTTGAAACACAAATGCACAAACTGTGCCTTTGACAGAAAAAATCTTTAAACAATATATAAGTTTACATGCTTGTCTTTAAGGTTATAATGTAAAGAGCATGTGGAGGTTTTGACAACAGCGACGTTAAAACATAATTGAGACATTATTGATTTTCAACGGCAAGTCACGGGTCAAATATAAGACTGTTCTTTTGTCGTTCACATTTTAGCTGATGCATTTCATTTGGTCAAAACTTATTTCCAATCCTCTCGACCTTGAGTCCAAACTGACTCAGCAGCTAAAAATGAACCCAACGTCATTTAAGGATGTTCCGGCTGGTTAAGGATCACATTAAAGGGGCTTTCCTTCTCTCAGCTTTGTCCTCTGCAGGTCAAAAGCAGGACGATTGTGTCGTCTGCACGCCTCAAAACAAACATCCAGCGTTTGAATCAGAGAAAAAAAAAAGGTGGATTGAATAATCTGAATCGTTGCCAGAAACTGTGAAGGTTTGTGCTGACAGCTCTGTTTGAGTTGTTCAGTAATCATTTTGTAATTTACTGCACGATTAACCGAGCTGTAAGATATGAAAAAAAAAAGAGCTGTCAGCTGATTTAATCTTTACTTTCAGAATGTTCAGTAGACTCAAAGAAGAAACGTACCGAGACTGACAGTGTGATGACAGATCACTTACATAACCACGGCTACATCCACTCAAATATAGTCAACATTTTCTAATGTCAAGTTTTAAACTAAGTTACTGAAACGGTATTTGAATGAGCTTTGATGGTGACTTTGGACGAGACGTGACATGAATCCACATCTGTCCCTCAGCTCCTCGTCTCGATGTCGGCCGCAGGAAAACCATTTGAAATAGTTTGTGAAAT
>OMNM01001999.1:0-12034 GCA_900302745.1 Parablennius parvicornis | reverse complement strand
ACAGACATAAACACAGGAAATTGATTCTTTTCATGCCTCTTTAATGGTTGCATCAGACACTTGAAGTTTGGCCCTTGTGCTTGTTGTGTTTCACATATTTCTCAGGCTTTTTGTTTATATAATATTACCGAAGCAGACTATTTGTGGACACATTTCAGTGGTTCAGGACCGTAATAGTTTTGTAAATTATGAAAAGCAAAGACAAGCAATCGCTGTAAAGATGTAGAGATGATGAATAATTTTCACCGCTTCCAAAAATATCATCCCTGGTTTGCAATTATTAATTGTAAAAGCTACTTTTAACATTAAAATTCATAAAACAGATCAGAGGTCAAGATATAGGTCGAGGTAAAATTCAAGTTGAGGTGGTTAGAGATGAAGCTGAAGGACGAGAGAGGGAAGAGAGAAAAATGAGCTGAAGGAGGGGACAGAGCAGCAGAGGAGGCCGGGGATAGAATCAGGTACTGACCCGTAAAGGAAGCAGAATTCAGATGAATACATCATTATATAGTATCTCATATATCTCATCGTGTGATCGCAGCATACTTCCTTGCTTGGGATCTTCCAAACCAAATAAACCTACAAAACTGTCATTACCAAACCTTCACATATACTCTTATGTGCATTAGGATTCTCAACATGTTTTCTTTTTCATTGTTAAATATTTTTCCTGTCCAGTCCGGACAGGAACCGGCTTGACATCAGGAATGTTCGGGGACTATTTTAGTTTCATAATGATACCGGACAGAGACATTCAAACGGTCCTCAGCTCCCGCTCTGAGATACCTTATCCACGGTAATGTGAGCGTCCTCATTTATTTCCGTGGCTGACTGAGAAAGATCTGGGTGTTTATATAGAGCCATGTGAATTCACAGTAACTGTACGCTGACCTGGGCACAGGGACGGGCCCATACGGGCCCAGACAAACACGTAAACTCACCAACGAGAAAACACACACACTTCACCAATCATTTGGAAGTGCTGTGTCTCCTTTTTTTAGCCGTCGTACAGTAACTGGTTATGTGCTCGCACTGCTGACTCATCTTACCGGCAGTGTGAATACACCCTGAGTTATATTTTACGGGTGTTTTATAGATGAACGCTCTCGAGCTCCTGGACTCACTCTTGTTGCCAGTGAGCCAAGTTAAGTTTTCTTTCTTAAGGTCAATGTTCATTTGAATTGATGTCATTTTTAAGGTGCTATTTGTCCAAAGACCAGAGGCCTAAATATTTATATGCCTCAACGCTTAACAATAAAATCCTTCTGATGATTTTATGTAGGATTGAACCAAGCTCAGGATTAAATATTTTAATATTCATGCCTCCTTAGCCTGCAATATGTCCTGCTCCTGTCTTCATGCTCCCATTTGACAGTCACCAGCGGGACCTCTCCATCTCCCTCATGTCATCATGATAACTATTGTTGTGTTTTCGCCCGGCGAGGTGTTGTAGAAGTGACCAAAAAGCTGTGAGTCACAGAATTGTTTTTGGAACTGTGGAGGCCGTGGATCGGCTGGGGCTCCAGCGGTTTTCGATGATAATGTAAGAAGATGAGATGGAAAGAGCAGATGACCTGGAATAAAAAGAGATAATGCAGCATCAGACGTTTAGGAAAAAACAGATATATGACGCACTAAATTAATTAAAGTAAATTTCAATGTCTTGAGACAGTGTGGATCCTACTTGTGCTGCTCCTTTCAGTCAGAGGATGCACAACAGACTTTCCTCATCACACTCTGTTTCCATCTATTAGATCCCGCATTTATTTACCACTACAGATTGAAACCCCTGAGTAGTGTAAAATATAATGAGTTTCTCCATCTTCTATAAGGTTTAATTCAACTGAGGGTCACCATAGGGGACTGAGGCCGATCCCAGCTGACTTTGGGTACACCATGAACAGGTCACCTGCCCGTCACAGGGCAAACACAGAGAGAGACACACACTCCACTTTTCACAGCTTAAAATAGTGATTTCAAATAGGAGTATCGGCTCACCTTCCCAAAAGTAACAAAACCCAACATACAGCATGACTAACATTCATAACGAACCCATTCTGTTTGTTTTTACAGTAAATTTTGCACACTTTATGGCACTGAACACATACCTGGGGGGAAGAAAAATGCAGCAACGTTTGTGGTATGTGTCGACGTTCACACATCACCTTCCAGAAGCCATATATCTCCCTACAGAGCTTCAGTCATGCATGTATATACATTAACCCCCGAGGTCTGCTGCTGTGGCCTTTGCGGGGCTAAATAAAGCAGGGCCTAAAAGTGGGTAGCGGGCCACGAGTTCGGGTCAAAGGGAATGTGAAACCATAAACCAGGAGGCTCTCTAGTCTTGGGAGCAGCCATCGCACTGTGTTTACTTAGATGTTTGTTGTCCGGCTGGCTGCCGTAGTGCAGAGAGTGTTTGTGTAGCTTTACTCCGGCAGGTCACAAGGTGGAGGACGAGGCCTTTGTAATTTACTGGGTGACACTGGTCAGATGAAAGTGACTGACTCTGGGTTTCCTTTTATTCAGCCTGACAATTGCAAGTTGTTAAAGTGAGGGTGTTTACTGCTGTAGTTGGTATATACATATGTAGTCTCCACTCAAAAGGGAATGAGACACACACACACGCACAAACAAAAAATAGGAAAACACTAAGTTGCCACTTATGAGTAATCAGTAAAAAAACCCAAAAACCCTTTACCTTACAGATTAAATGGTAGTGGACAGAGTGATTGGAGGTCTAGCACGCACGATCTAGCACAATTCGAAAGTCTTTTTAGCTTGACGATCACAGATGTGAGTGATGTGAATCATGTTAATCTGAACGCCCGAGAGTCGCTGTGAATTACTTTAAGTTTGTAAAGCATTTTGAAATTGCATTTCATTTGCTGGCTGAACAAAACTTTTTTTTTGTTCCTCTTCTTTCTTGTGTGTGCTTTCAGAACCTTGATTCTCTGGAGGGCTCCATCCAGAACCTGCTGTCGGTACTCTACCCGCCCTTTGAGGCCACTGCTCCCACTCTCCTCAGCCAGCTCTTCCACATCATTGAGAGTCGATTCAGAGGAGATGCCCTCCGATGCTTGCTGGACTTTCTGGTCCCAGCCAAGCACATCCTAGACACCGTGCAGCAGGCTGCATGTGTAAGTCATATTTTTTACAGAGACATATGTTTTGTTTTTTTTTGTAAATTCAGTTCAAGATCTCAGGAACACACTGTCTTTGACCTTGTCCCCTTTAGGCTCAGTACTCCGATGCACTTTTCCTCTGCGAGGGCTGGCCTCTGTGTTTACGGGACCAAGTTGTCGTGCACCTCGCTCCCATCAACCCCCTGCTGCTGCAGCCTGGTGACTTTTACCTCCAGGTGGCGCCGTTCTGCGACCAGTCGGCCCGCATCGTGGTGTGCAGCCTCCTGGAGGAGGAGGGGGGGTTAAATACGGGAGTAGTCGAGGAGACTCCAGTCCCTGAAACCTCGTACCCATGCATATTCAGCTGCAACTGGTTAGATGAGATCAACCACGGGCGCCAGGGAACGGCCCTCAGCCAGTGTCTGCTCGCCGCTGAGCAAGGTGTGGTGAGGTTGCCATGGGAACGAGTGGCCTTGCCTGATTTTGTGGAGGTGCCACAGAGGCCTGGGAGTAGTATGGCCTCTGCTCCTCCTCCATATCTTCCTCTACCATCTCCTCCTCCTCCATGTTTTTCTGATTTTTCTGATCTTTCTATATCTGACACATCGTTTCCTCCACCTCCTCCTCCTCTTTGTTCTTCCTCTTCTTCCTTAAATGAACCTGACGTAAAACAATACCCCGTAACTATTCAAACATCAGGTGTGCAATCTTCTTCACAGCCCCCTGCCTTCTCAGTGCAGACCAGAATATGTCCAGCAAAGCATGGCATTGCTGTGTCGCTTTGCCTGGTGGACTCGAGCACTGCCTCATCAGCTGGGCTGGTAAAAGCAAAAGAGATTGAAACAGAGCCTAAGCCTATAGGCTGGGTTTCCCTGAATACGTGGAACAGCCGGTTTACTGGGACACATTCCAGTACGGCCACAAAAACGGATTTAGGTCAGTCCAGAGGGAGAAGTACGGTTTCCACTGTTTCTGAAAATACAGAGCGAGATAAACAAAAGGAAGTAAACCAGCAGGGCACAAACAGAAAGGGCCTCGAACCACAAGGTGTCGCAGAAGGAGAATATATTGACGTACTGCAGGCTACAATGCTCTTTGGTCGAGCTCAGTCGCTTGCAGAAGGACAACATAAATCAGAAATCCAACTGAACGCACAAACGAATGCAGAGACACAAAGGTATCCACAGCTACAGCAGATGAACTCACACAGGCAAACACAACGAGAGCCGGTCTCACATTTCCAACCATGTGCACAACCACAAGCACACGCGGAGTCGCCCACAAAACCACAAAGTCATTTTAGATCTGCTTCATTATCACGGCCCAGCATGTCTGCAGAGCCAGGCCCTCGATCCACTCTCCACCATTCCCAGCCACATCACCCCCCGCCTGACCCCTTTGACGCCTCGCAGAGTGTCCGCACTGTGTGTTTCTCTGAGAAGCCTTGCACGCCGTGCATGAGAAGGAGACAGGGCGGGAAGGTCAGTAAAGCTCAAGAGCTGAGATGTCGATACAGAGACTCGTACCAAGCTGCTATTCAGAACCCTGTCGCCTTTGGACAGAGGAATCAGTGGGGGAAAATGGGGGCCGTGTTGGAGGAGGATGGAGATTTCTCCCACCGTGAAGACAAACCCGGGCCGGCAGAGACTAAAACAGGAGATCCTTGGTGTAATGTCCAGAATGTGTGGTGTAAAAACGAGTTTTCCTCTTCTGCCGGTAAAGCTATTTGTGAGGAGTCAGGAGAAAAGCGTACTGTTCCATATTGGAAACCAGGAAATACAAACTCTGCCCCCTGTATGGATTACAGGGCAGCACATGCTGTACGGTTCGGTGAGCGACTTGAACAGACGGCTGAAAGGACCACTGTGCCATTCAGTGAAACACAGGATGCACGCTCTGCCAAATCTCATAACCATTTACACAACATGAATGGACCAGAGGCTGCGGCAGAAACAAGGGAAAACTCTACTGAACCTTTGCCAAGTTCAAATGGTCCTAAACCGTCCAACGTCTCCACCAAACATCGTGGATTACCATTTAGTTCAAGTGAAACCTCTGGTAAGCAAATGACTCTTCAGAATGATCAAAGGCTACAAAACAAAACAAGTTCAACGAGAACGCATCCAAACTCTGTTACAGCAGCTCAAAACACGTCGGATAGGAGATGCTCGTCTCTCTCCACAGCAGTGGTTGACACCTCAGAGAAGTGTGAACTGGTCATCGTGGAAGGTCAGAATGTCAGGAGAAGAGAAAAAGTGGACCCTCGTGCAGAGATTCCTCAGCTGCATGTCGTCAAATGTAAAAACAGCACAGCCTTCAGACTGGTTTCACCCAAGATTAACAGGAAGAAGATAGTTCTTCCAGGTAAAATGGTGTCATTTGCTTTGTTTCTTTAAGATCTGTGTTTTATCAGGTCGTCCTACACTGTGATTTAACTATATAAAACCCAAACTGTCTACAGAAGCTGCTCAGCCTACTGGTGCTCCTGCAACAGGCAGGAATGGCCTTGAAATGGAGAAACTGTCACAGGCGGACACTCCTGCTTTAGCGGGGAAACACAAGTTCTTCCAGACGGCGTCTGCGCGCCCGAGGCCGGACCACCTCCACCTGGGGTCGCCTGACCCCGGAGCACATCCTGTCTATCTGGGACTGGCATCTCTTACAGGTGGTTCAGCTTGAGAGCCAATCAATAAAACCTGCAACCACTTATCCGTTTCCAGACATGTTGAACTGGATGTGTGTATTATGTATTGTGTGCATGTATACACCTATATACATATCATCTGTTCAACCAAATTAATTTAAAAAATGTTAGTTTCAGTGGATAAAGGACATTTTGCTTATTTCATTCATTTATTCATTCATTCATTCATTTCAAAAGTAATAATTAAAAAAAACACCCCCTGCAACAAAAAATTTAAATCCATCTTTTTCGCGAAAGTTCAGACCTTTAACGCTTTGTGTTTTATGTTTTGCTCCCGTTGACCTTTGTGTCTTTTGATTCACTGAAGCATCATTGTCTTTGTCCTGTACAGTACCGTTTGGCAACTGTTCCACAAAATGTTTTTTTTTTTTTTTTTTTAAAGATATCCTCATAATAAAGCCGGAGTTAAATTGCTCCCTGAACTCTTTCCAACTCTCAAACCCTCCAGGCTGCAGAGACAGGATGAGCAGGGCAATAGTTGAACTCTATGGAGACCACCAGGGATGGAGGTCAGCTGTAACGAGCCAGCAGATCTTCCAGATGCTGCTTTACTTCCACTCAATAACCAGGTAAAAAAGAATTCTAACTTAAAAGCTTGAAAAGAACAAAGTTTAGAAGCAATCCAATTTTAACAGTCATGTTTCAATGACTTGTGCTGTTTCCAGGAAAGAAGTCAGAGAGGCTGGGATGACGGTGATTTTTGATGCTAGAAAGATGCATCCTCAGCCGCAGCTCTACAAGGCTTTAATGACTCTTCAGGTAAGAAACCCACAATCCTCTGCACGGTTAAATAACAGTTTATCTATTCTGACTTTGATGTCAGTCATTCAGTGATATCTCAGCTTTTGAAGATGAAAAATATTCTTTGAATTATCGGATGTACGTATTATACATTTTAGAGAGAAGTAGGAGGTGTTTATTATGCTTCAAATTGCACAGATTTAGTTCATATTTCACAAGATTCACGACTTCTCTAATATAAAACGTTCTCGACTGTGTGCAGGAGCTGTGTCCTCAGGCTGTAAACAGTTTGTTGCTGCTGGTGGACAAAGACAGCAACAACCGACCAAAAAAATGTCCTGGGATACAGGTCAGATTGTCCCCTCGGTGTTAAAACGTGCTTCAGATATAAAAGCACATGTGTTTGGTGATTAATCAGAGGGGTGAAGATGTCTCATCAAACTGCTCGACATTGTTTTTGTGCCGACCTCAACGATCGCGAAATCTGCTCCATTTATCAATTGCAGTTTTCACCTTGAGCCACAAAAAAATCTCAACATTACATGTCGGAGCAACTGGCATTATATTACCACAACCACTGGCCCTAAAAAAGATGATCAAGGCTGTTTAAGATGCTTCTCATCTTTTATTAAAGTTAAAACAGGAGCTGTGAAAATTTAAATAAGAAGACAACTTCACAGTCAAGTAATCCTGAGGTTTTTAATAAAAGCGGTTAGTAGATTGTGTAGTTATTGAAGCGATAAAGACCCCTAAAATTCTGCCTTTATTCCCCCTGAGGCAGACTGATGTAGTGGCATCGATGAAGGTTTTACTGAAGCTGGTGGATGTGAGTCAGCTGAGCTCTCGTCTGGACGGCTTGCTGTCCAACACCTACTGTGACTGGACGGAGCTGCATCAGGTGCAACATTAATGAACTTCCTCTTCATTTCTGTCTATGCATCTTTGTAATCTGCTCATGATGTGAAAATGTTCACTTTCTCTTTATCCTCTAGAAACTGTTCCCCTTCGTGTATGATCTCCATGAAACTTCTGGCCTGCTTCTGAGAGCGATCAATAAGTTGGAGGAGCCTCAGAGGACAGACTCTGTGCAGGTACCTGAACGCTGCTGAAGATTTCTCATGTCGGTACTTTGAGCATCATGTTAATCCCATGTTTTGTAACCCTGCCTACACTGATGTTTCACTGTGTGTGACGTGCTCTTGTGAAGAAAATAGTTGTTATTTATAATATCAGTGAGGGAAAACAGAAAGCACTTAGTTCATCATTTCTTAAAGCTGATATGTGTGTTTGCCAAGGCTGTGCAGCAGTGCATGATGGTCCAGAGGACTCTGATGAAGGATGTTCTGGAGGATAGCCGATTGGTCAGCCTGCAGAGAGAGGGTGGGGCAATCCTGGCTCGCCTGAGGAAGGAGAGCGACCTCAAGTACCCTCACTGTGAAGACCTCAGGTGAACATACAGAGAAATCTCTGAAAGAGTCTGGGAGTTTCTGGAGCCAGATGCACATAGCAGAGACATACAGGGCATGACTTCATCAGTTAGTTTTTTGTTGTTTTATGTTTGTCATCCACAGTGATGCGGTGGACTCTGTTACCAGTCTGTACAACCAAGTGGAAGAGCAGGCCCACGTCCTCGTGCAAAGGTCCAACATGGCGCTGGAGCACCTGGAGTTCCTGCTACAGCTCAGAGAGATGGAGGGACACTTCACACAGGCACGTTATGATACCTGCAGATCGGCCAATTGATTCGATGACTTTGTGTGACCATTGTGGTCAATGATAAGTTTGTCTGTTTGACAAGTATGTCTCTGTAATGTCATACTGAATGATGTAAATTAGAACTAAAGTAAAGTTTTCCATCTAGTATCAGTAACTGAGCTTATAACAAGAAACAACACTGTCTTTTAAAATTCTGTTAATATTAGAATATTGTTTACCAAAATAGCTTTATGACACAAAATTTAAAAATGAGAAATGTTTGTAGACCAGTTTCATTAGAATGTTAAAACCACCAATATACAATTAAAGGGCAACTGACCCAGTCTGTGGAGGAAGTTACAATTTAACCTCTGTAGGAGGGCAGCAGCCAAGTAGATGCTTCTATTTATGAATGAAAGTTAATGACGTTTCGATTGAACTCAGATACTGTAAGATAAAACACAGTGTTGTGTGCTTCTTCCACTTGAATTACAGAAAATTTAAGAAGCTTCAGCGATGTAAAGAAACTGAAAGTGTATTTAAAAGTGGATACAATATATGTTTTGTATTGTTTTCATTTGTTCTACTCAGGTTTTGTGTAACTTGTGTAACTGGATGTTATATTTTTCCACTTGAGTCATATATTGGCAACACACACAATAACTATTAAGAGGACAGTGTTAATTTAAACTATTTTTCGCTTACATATTCTATCCTTATCTAATAATCAACAGAATTAAAGAATTCATAAAGAATTCATAAAACAGATGTTAACATGGACATCTTTAATTTTGAAAAAGCTGTCATTGAATTGTTTTGAAGTACACAAACCTTTATGAAGAAAGATTTTTCCATATATTAAAACAGTCAAATATATAATTTTCCTGCGTTAAGATCCAGCAGTGGTTCAACATGGAGGGAGAGCGCCACCTGATGGAGGCTGAGTCAGTGGAGGACTCGGGGGACAAGATGGAGCAAGTTCTCAGCAGCTTCACTGGTTTTCTAATTGAAGCTAACGTGAGTCTCACGTTGTATCTTTCTGGGAAATATTTCTGTATTAGAATTTCTCTGTCTGTCCATCAGTGAAAATCTGTTTTTCCTTCCTCCTCCAGGACCGAAGGCACCACGCCATGTCGTTGGTGTCAGAGGCCGAGCGGCTCCAGCAGAGCGGCCTCTCCTACATGGAGACGGAGGCGTTCGGCGCTCTGATCTGCAGCTTCAAGTCGGGCATGGACGACTTCCTGTGCAGGGCGGAGACGTGCGGCAGGGAGCTGCAGGTCATGGTCAATGTGTGCGACTTTTGTGAGCAGGTTGGTTCAAGATCAGTGTTCTCACTTCAATCAGTTTTATGATATGGGGCAATGTTTCTTGCTTTTGAGGCACAAAACACACAAATTCCGATTTGTTTCAGGTAAAATGTGTAATTTCACAACACAAATAATCCACACTGATTTGCCAATGTTTGGCTTTATTTCATTGTATATATTTAATGTGTATTATTCTTACTGTTTTTTTCTCTTATAATCAACAATTTGTTACAAATTTATTGAACAGAAATTATATTTAATATTGCAATTTATTAACTTTGCAACATTCCCATAAGAGCAATAGATGTCACATTGAAACTTCTTTATTTACTTTTTACAGACAAGTTCAACTGTACCTCCAGTTCTCAAAACATTGTTTTGATATTTGCAGATAAAAAGTAGGACCCTTCAAAGTTCTCAACCTGTAAGAGACCTGTAAAGCAAAATCATAGGAGGCAAATGATGCTTAGAATACTCAGGTTGTCACAATGAGATATGCAGACTATGATAGAGATAATCAGAAAAATACTTAATAAAATAAAATAAAATTAGAGCAGGTTTAGGAAGCTGCTATTTGCTTGTATTTGCTCCTACACTCTTATGTTATATCACAGTGATGTTTTGACAAATAAGAAAAGAGACAGGGTCTGCAGGGTTTTTAGAAAGTGATATGAGGGGGGTTCAAGAACAAAAAAGGTTGATAGCTACTGATTGAGAACGAAGAATATGTAGCTTTTTATTCAGTCGGGTGAATGTGAGTGTGTGTGATTCTCTGTTTGTCTGGGATTTCTCTGTGAGAGACTGGTGACCTCTCCACTGTGTCCTCTGTCTTTATTCATAGTCACATTTATTCTTTTGCTCTTGTGGAGAATATTAAAGAAAATGTACTTCTCTTCTCCATCACAGTAAATGAGAATATCTTTTACACAGGCGACAGCGCTGGCCAGTGAATGCGTTGAATACTTGGAGCAGACCCACAACAGAATCCACTCGACGCGGGACCAAAGTGCCCCGCAGGTCAATCAAGCAAACAGTCAGCCAACACACCCCAGCCATGACCTCAGCCGTGACCCGGGCCGTGACCCCGACGCTGCGTCTCTCTGCCAGCCTGATATCCATGCAGCGCCAGGCTCGAGTCCAACCGCCACCGGGGCTTCACCCTCCTGCCCTGACAGCTCCGTCATCCAGGCTTTCCAAGACCGGTTCGTCCACTTCAGCCCGGAGAGGTTCCAGGAGATGAAGACTCAGGCCAGCGCGCTGCGAGGGTCTCGGGGGATGAGAGTCTGGAACGTGGCCTGGTTGAAATGTCAGGAAGCTCGTCAGCAGCTCCAGGAAAAGATGCAGGACATGGAAGAGGTTTATCCCCAAACGCCAGATTCCAGCGGCTGGTGTGAAGGTCATTTTGTGGACGTGGCGAGCACTATTGTTCAGACACTGTCGACCGGTGGCCAGAGTTTGGTGGTGCAGTCGACCCCGGGGCCTCGGCACCCGCAGTGGGAAGGGATCGTGTCGGGGGCTGTGGACTTGGGGAAACGGAGGCCAATTCTGGGAATCAACAGCCCAAATTCAACAACAGCAGCGTGCTGCAACATCATCATCAAACCTGAAGGTCCCAGCGAGGCCGGGACGAGTCCGGGGTCAAAGGTCCCTCCACAATCACCTCAGAGGTAAAGTTGGTTTATTCATTTCTTTTTTGAGACGTTATGAAATACACCTGATAACAAAGTGATTGATCGAACAATCTGATGTGATCATCAAAATGTCACTGTTTGTTTTTTCTTTCAATATGCTTTTTTTTGCACTGTTCTTATTTGTCCCCGATTTACCCACATTAGGTCATTTAGATATTTTAAATTCTACAAAAATGAATGTACATGATGCAAAAAATAGTACACGCTCCTATTTCATTTAGAGGAGTTTCTATTTGCAATGTACTTGATTTTTTTCTGTATTGGCTTGCAAATCTAACTGAAATGTTAACTCCTGGTTAAGAAATGAAAGATTTAAACACATTGTAGAGTTTGTAATGAAATTTTTACTGGTCATATAAAACTGTGGAATTTGTTGGAGGAGACAGATTACTCTATTCACATTTTAAAATGTCATTAACACATAAAACACACAGGAATTAATAAGTTTACTGATTCCAAGCGAGAATACTCTTTCAAAACCACTGGTTTTATTTATTCAATAAGATAATATTGAAGAGAATTAAGTTCAACTTATAATCAATCCTCCAAAGCAAACGTAGTTTTTGCAACCCACGTGGGGTTTTCATCTGATCACTGATGTTCTCAAACTCATTCGTTCTGGAGCAGATCTGCACGCCAGACAGAAAGAGAGTCTCGGAGGAGGATGACGAGCAGAGCGAGGAGCGAGCGAGACGCCGCCGCTCTGTCTCAGTCCCACACCGTGGGCTGTCAGTGGTTTCCATGGGGACGAGGCCTCGTGATGAGGTCGGTGAG
>OMNM01001998.1:5002-15601 GCA_900302745.1 Parablennius parvicornis | reverse complement strand
GCATCATTAACCAATGAAGGTCAGGAGAAATACTTTGTGCAGGCCAGAAAAGAAGCCCAGCTCCACGCAAAGCTTTACCCAGACTGGTACCCCGGCTGTAAATACGTATGTACTCAGATCATGAAGGATAAATATTCACGTCATCACGACACAAGTCAAAAACCCTTTATAAAAATCAACATAGTTACTAACATATTTTCTGTTTATAGCCCGTGACTGCAGAACCTGGAGAGCATCCCATTCCTGTTCCTGAAGCTCCTCAAATGTTGGTGTGCAAACCTCCACCAATGGCTGCTCCCAGCGGGTTACCTTTAGGCTCCGCTGTACAGCCAGAGGTGCCTCAGAGCCAGGGACACAATCTGCAGCCTGTTGGAGTTCTGAATGAACAGCTGCCATGTCCTGTGATCCCTGCTGCTCCTCCCAGCGACCCCTTGAATTCAAGGTGAGTTAAGGCTGATTCATACTCAAGTTGGGCACTCCGGGGTCCAGCAGAACAATATATTGTCATTTTGGTTCGGTTTTGCAAACCATCTGGGCTGAAGTATATTGGTGCTGCGCCTTTCAGATCACTAATGACTGCATCAGTCAAAGTCTAATCACAGTTTGCATGTAACCTCGCCACTGTATGAGCCATGTAACTCGTTAAGTCAGAATGTGGAGTTACATGATGCCTCTGAACGCATCAATCTAAGCTGTCAGCTCCTGCAGTTAAAACCTGCAATCAAAACCGAACCAACATCGCAACTCAGACCAAAGACTTTCTTTCTGGGTGCCTGTTCTTACCATTTGTTTTTTGTGCCTTCAGAAAACAAAAGAGGCGCGACAACAACCATCCGTATGTGAAGAAGCCGCCAAACGCCTTCATACTCTTTCTCAAGGAGCAGAGGCCGATTGTGAAGGCTGAGCTCGGAATCACACAGAGTGCTGATTTGAATGCATTGTTGGGAAATAGGGTAAGTGTGTCTGCTCTTACATGTTGGGGATGAGATTTCATATGGGCTTTTCTTTGTGTGTCTGTGTGCGTCAACAATATTTTTTCATCTCTTCTCAGTGGACATCATTAAGCACTGAAGGCCGGGAGAAATACACTGAGCAGGCCAAAGCAGAAGCCCAGCTTCACGCAGAGCTTCACCCAGACTGGTCCTCCGGCTGTAACTATGTATGTACTCAGATCATGTCGGATAAATGTTCACATGTTGTCACCAGAAAGCCAAAGTCTTTTTTGTCAACTTAGTTCTTAACATATTTTCTGTTTTTAGGGGACAAAAAGACCACAGAAAAGAGCACCTACCAAGCCCAAAACTGAGGTTCCCCAACCTCCAACAACCATGCTGACAGTCTCCACCAACCTCCAGGAAATGCAGACAGATGTTCTCCAGCTGCTGCAGCCATCCCTTTAGAGGTGTAACAGTCACATCCAAGAGAAAGAAGGCCCCAAGGTCTGTTCAGGACTCATTGGTGAGATTATATCTCTGATTTGGTCTTGGAGAAGCTTGGGGTCCCACAAAAAGAGCTGTAGGAAGTTGCAGCTAATAGGGGAACCTGGGTTCATTGTATTCCAGACTGCCACTTCGACCTCAAATGTTCTCTGAAAGATGATGAATAGATGGTAGATGTAAACACTACAGGGATATTCTACATGTACCATTGCAATGGGCCACACGGTGGCGCAGTGGTTAAGGCCCACGCCTCACAGAAAGGGCGCCTTTCTGTGTAGAGTTTGCATATTCTCCCCGTGTGTGCGTGGGTTTCCTCCCACAGTCCCCAAAAACATGTACTGGCGGTCCTTGAGCGAGACCCTCGGTTCCCACCTGCGCCCCCGAGTGCTGCTCTGTGTGGCTGCTTCAGAGGGGTCAGTCAGTCCCAATTGCTCCAAAAGGGGATAAATGCATTCTTTGCTTCATTGCAATGATTCATGTAGAATATCCATACAATGTTAATAAAATTTACAATACACAAGCATGGATTACACAGCGCAAATGGATTTATTACTGTGCACCTACATACCAGTAAATATTGTTGACATTCATTATGTGATAAGGAATGAAGCAAGATTCACTCAATAAGGAGATGTTTTGAGGGATTAACTCATTTAAATACAGTGTGTTTATAAACCACATTACAACAATTTAGTGTTTTTTAGATTGAGAGTTTTGGGGCTGGTTTAATTGAAATGACAGTTAGTCTACGTTTAGGGAAAACAAAAGGTATATCTGGTTTATTTTCAAATAACACATCATCTTTCAAAGCATTCTAGAATGCTTTGAAAGAAACCTAAAAAAAAAAATTGCCGAATAAACTGAGTGCTTTTTTTAAGTCCTTAAGACTCCAGTCATTAATATGAACATATCCAAACATTTATATACATCAACAAACCTAGACACGTTTGTAAAATTCTGAACACATTTCTGTTTATGTGCATCTAAAAATAACTATGGTGGAGAAAGTTGAACCTGACCTTCAGAAATTCAGTCAGATTTCTCCTTTCGAACGGGTATATTAGAAAAGATGTAACAGAGTTAATAATCAGAGACTCACCGCTTGTTGTGTTCATCTCAACATCTCGTAGAAACACCAGAACTGACTTTAAGCTAATCACCAAGAATTTAAAAGGTGCCCCATGTCTCTGAATATGAAATGAGACTGATTGGTTTAATTTAATTTCAGTGAGTCATCGTGTTAATCAGTAATTGGCCACCATTACTTTATTGGTTGTTACACTATGGTTTTTGTCCAAAACTTATCATTTCTATATGATATGGAGTAGTTTCAGTTTAATTATATGTTTGATTTAATGAAATAACGAGTGATGACTTTCGAATCTGTCACAGCCCTGGTTTCCGAGGCCCGCGGGCCTGGCTGGGAAGGTGAGGTACCTGTCTCTGCAGTTGCTCCTCCTTCTTCTTCTGTGTTTGTAGGTCACGCCCATGCATTGGGCACGCCTCCTCGCCCTCACTGGCTGGCTGAAATAGATGTAGCTGTGTGTGGAAGCGGTGGAGCTGACTGCTGCTGCCTGTTTCCTGCTGACTGTGTTTCTGTTTGCCACCTGCCTGACCGTGAACTGACTGCACTCCCACTGCAGCCCTCCTTGTCCTGTTGAAACAGTGTATATATTGTAAATTAATGCCGTTTACTCGCCATTCTAACTGCAACCACTGTGCTTGCTGTCACTTCCTTGACCCATTCATGACACAATGTTAGATAAATCTTATTTTGTCTCATAAAGAATAAGGTTTTTTATTTGCAGTCTGTGATCAAGGCTGACCTGTGTCACCACTGTTGGAACCTCTTTTGGTGGCCTTCAATGCAGACCCAAAACAATTCAGCCTTTAAGACTTCATAGACAAACTCCTGGACCATCGTGGTTGTACTGGGACATTGTCTCATATAATACATAATAATAATATATTACATATATAATAGATAATAAAATTGTCTTAAACTTTTGAAATCGCTCTCAGTCTGATTCCTGTGTATTCTGGCTCCTTGAGGTTTTTTTAACGAGGAAATTCTCCTGGCACACATTCAATGTACGCACTCATGTTCTTTAAATAGCATTGATTATTATTGTCAGCAACGTCCGATAAACGTCACGTATTGTACATCTTATTCAATGGGTATAGTTTAAGCAATCAATTCAGCTGTTGTCAGATTGTTCACATCCTTACGTTCTTATTTGTCATATTTCCACTTCATTTTGAAAAGCTGACGGTTCACTTTCAGCCTAATGAATCTCACGTACTTTGCAGGTGTCAGCGTCTCGATAATCAGAGGGTTTTTTTCCCCTCTCCTGTCAGTGGATTCAATGTAGAAGCTGAACACTGAGCCACTCGTGCAGAAAGAAACAAGGACTCAACAAGCTGCAGGCCCTGCGCTCACATAGTGTAACATGCAAGTACACTTATTATAGATGTCAGCGAGACGGGATCCACACTGATTAGGTGCTGTTTGATAGCGTAGAATAGTGTAGGTAGTTCAAAACCACGACGCATCTGTACAAGAAGTACAAGAGGCAGGATGGCACCACAAGTACATTCCTGGCAACTCCAGTAAGACATTAGAGGAAGCAGCAGCTGGCACCATGTACAGAGGAAGGGAGGAAAAAAGATGAGGACTGGGGATGTACGAAGTCTGTCAGAAGCGATGTCAGGTCGCTGCTCTCCTCGTCTGCTCTCTGCTGAGCGCCATTCATCTTGGCAGATAGCAATTTATACGTCAAGTTAACCTCCCTCCGCAGACTTGGCTCGGATGTCTTGACTGGGGCAGTTGCAACTCCGCTGACAATTCTATAGTGCAATAACACAATTACGGAGCCGGCAAAATGGCTCTCGCAGCCGCAGTACATTAACCTCCTTTTACCACGGGGCGCTCGTTCGGTGGCGCGGCGATGCAAAGGCACGCCTCAGAGGAAAGAAAAAGCTCAACAGAAATGGGTCAAAAGGAAACAACAGCAAGGTCAGACTCCAGTGTGTTTAAGAAAAACAAAAGACAAAAAACACACAAAAGGTGTTAGAATTCAGATGGAGCAACGTTATAAAAACCTGTTCCTGCAATATAATAAAAAGCAGTGTTATCCATGGTGAAAACCTTTCCTTTTCAATCTAGATGTGAAAAAAAATCAAGAAAATTGGCTCTGCGTGTTGGAGATAGGAGGCTTATTTTAGTCATATAAAAGTATTGTGACCCAGGGACTGCCCCTGGATACAGAGGAAGGGCTGCAGGCAGAAGAGGAGCCTCCAGCACAAACTCAGATTGAAGTCGGAGCACCAAAATAACAGTTTCAAGCTCCAGATCATACAAAATCCACTTGAGTTAAAACTAAACTGTATAAAGATTAACAATAAAGTGTAGACTCTGTTCTTTTGACTTTTTTCCAATACTTTTAGTAAAACACACCTTTACTTCCAGGACTGTGCTTTGGTCTTTCACCAAGGGCTGTTATTAAAATTGGTTGATTTCTTTTTTTTTTAAGTTGGAGTCAATGAGACTTTTGCCTGCTGGTGTCACAGGATGTAGGGACGTTTCGATGAGAACATCAGAGCTCCAGATGTCTGCTGCAAAACTAGTAGTGCTCACTTCCTGTTTGAATGGAGTGTGTGAGTTGTCACAAACCTTGTATTCTGTGGATGTTTGCATTTATAAAGTAATCTGCATTACTCAGTGGACTACATGAGCCTTTAGTTTAGCTTTCACAGACACTGCACTCGAAATTAAAAACTAAAAATGGGATATAGTGCCATAATAACCTTTAAATCCAAACTTTCAAGTTTATCATAAAGAAAATGTCTAAATATGCAAAACTAAAACATTACAGTCGGAAACAGCAACAATTTCAATATCAAGCAAATTTCAATTAAACCTTCTGGTGCAAAATACATTAAAAAGTCCCAAAAAATTATTTCAAGAAATGTGTTTCCAAAAATAATTATCTATCTTTGAAATTCTTTCCCTTTGCTGGGTTGTTTGGTGGCCGGATTGGAGCCTCTTGTGAGACAGTTTTGGGCCACGGACCTTATAATTGACACCCTATGTTCCTCAAAAGGGGGTTGATTTACAGCAGCTCTCGTAAAAACCGAAATAAATCAGCTTATCAGCTTGATTTGTTGAAACTACGAAAATTTGGCCCGAATCCTCTGAGGACATCCATCTTATGACGTAAAATTAAAAATATATTACACCAGCCTGAAATGTTTGCATTGTATGTTTATGAGGCAGAACCACAAGCTTTCTCTAAATCTTACTGATGTGTGAATAATAAAACTTGTAAAAGGATTGTGCGGATCACAGAAAATGAGCAGGACAAGTGGCGTCGGCCTCTTTATCTCAGAAACTGCTTGAGGGTGAAAGACTTTCAGTGTGTCACTGTGAGCGAGAAGCCGAACAGTCTGGTGGAGCCTCACAGGAAGCTCTGCTCTGTATTGTTCTCTTTCAACAAGACTAATAGACTGGAAGTCGAAAGACACAATGGCAGCACAATGAGGCCATTATGACAAGTACACGCGATAAAACCACCGCGAGAAAAAGGGACAACTATCTATAAATGAATTTGCTTGGAAGTAGCTGGCGGTATTAAGATAAAAAAAAACACACACACACGCAGGAAGCAACACTGAGCCTCTCCAAGTGTCAATACACGTATGTTAATCCTCTAATTATATTTGAGCTACATTTCATCAATATGTATGGAACTCCCACAGTGTGTGCGACTGAAATAAAGTCCAGCTGAATTACAAGCATAGACGTCTCCTGCGGGACATGTGCTGTTCTGCATACGATGCAGCTGTGCATCGTGTTTAGTCTGAGACACTGTGTGTACCGAGTTGACAGGATGGTATGAACGTGACTATAGGACATGACGGTGAGTCTTTCCCGCCACTGGCGCGCATCAATCTTCAGATCAATACTTTAAAAATTGTGGTCTGTAGAGGTTAATAAAAGGCAGAATGTTTCAAGGACAGTCTACAACCATCTACTATCTGATGAAAACTTCCCGTAATAATTGACCATTTCTAGCAAGGAGTCATGGATTATGTATCATTATTTAATAAAGGTGCAATTATGTAATGTAATAAATGTTAAATTCATTATGCATTAACGCAGCATTTGTAATCTGCCACATTTCGTAAAAAGCAATTCTTGAACACATTCTGTAATAAACTTTGTCGCATTTTGTAATAACTTGTCCATTATTGCAACAGTTATTACTAAAAGTGGGTGTGTAGAGCCGCATTATGTAATAATAGGACAATTTGTAATAATGTAATAAATCTGTTTTGTTTTTATGCTTCGTATCATCTATCATAATTACATAAGATAATGCAGATTTCATTTGTTAATGTCTTGCAAAATTTCAGACCACCCATCACTTTAGTGGCAGTAATAATTAATGAGTGTAACTTTTGTTTCCAGCTTGTGAACACATTCTCCATTACAATAAAAACAGTGACATTCGATTTAGAATGCAGAAATAAAACATCCTACCATTTTCTTCGATAAATCCTAATTAGGTTGGAAAGCTTAATGTTATTCTGATGGTAGGATGGCTGTTCTAATCAAGGCATCAATTTTGATGATTTATTACATAACGCGCCAAATTCTTACATTTTCTTAAAATAAGTGGACCAGCCACTTTTTGTAAAAACTGTTGCAATATGTAACAAGTTATTTCAAAATGTGACAATGTTTATTATAAAATGCAGCAGATTATCACAAAATGTGGTGTTATTACATAATGAGTTGAAAATGTATTACATTATTACATCTTGCACCGTTTTTACATAATGCGGCGCTACAAGCTTCGCTCATTAATGCTTTGGGGACGAGCGGCCACGTTGATGGCCTTTACTTTCTCTATAGCTGGGACTCAAACCCTCAGCGATGATTTTGTGATACAACTTCGAGCCATCCAGAAACACTTGTTCCATTTCAGATGCAGTCCTGCCTCCATGAGCCTTCTGACCAGATGTTCCAGCTCCGCAAGATGTTTGTCCTCTGTAGCCTCAGTCACTCAAATATCATCTTGATATGGCGATTTAGCGAAATGGAAAAACTGTTCCTCACAGTCCTGGGAGAGAGAAGTTTCTCTGCTCTGGCAGACGATTTCATAGACATTTCATCAATTCAGCATATGGTTTGTATTGTAGGAGCAGGAGACCGTACCTGCAGGTCACCAGGGCGCCATGAAATCTGCAAAGCAGAAAAACACAAACAAGACGAAGCAAAGTGCTGACATTTTAACATTTTTTAATTTATTCAACATTTTGCGTCTATCCAGATGGTGTAAAACACCCTCGCATGAGGCAAACCCAGAAGCTTTGCGAAATCAGGTCAAATGATTATACAAGACATGGTTACATGGCAACATGTGCTCATATATAATCAACATAGGAGTTTGTCTCCCAGATGTATTGGAGGAAAAAATACATGTCAATCTGTCAAAACAAATACCCACCGACAAACCTACTTCATTGAAAATTTCACAAAAAAAAAAGGCGAATCCATCAGCCCCCCCCCAAAAAACCAAACAAAACAACTGAGTCGCATGTGTCTATATTTGGTTATAGATAGAAATTTGATCTAAAAAAAGTTTAAAAAATAAAAATTAATTTGGGTTAAAACAGTAGCAAGGACAATGTTTCAAGTGAAAACTCGTCGCTTTTGCATTTACATGGAAACCTTTTGAAAATGTCTGTTTATGTGTCATTGACAGAAACAAAAACAATGTAACTGGCATGATGGGCCACTAGTGGGTGCTGTTGTTTTTGTAATTAGACTACACACACACACACACACACACACCAGTAGCTATAAACATTAACAATGGGAGAAAACAGACATTCACATAGACAGTTGGATTGTTTATGGACTGAGAGTCAGACACTCTGGAGAAAACGTCCAGCGACTGGAATATGTGCAGAAGAATTATTTCCGATGGCCATGTTGCACATGTTGCAATAATGTTTCAGAAAAGTATTTGTTTTCCAGTTTCTCCGACCCACCAGGACAGACTAGAATGAGGATGTGCGAAGGATTTTTCATCCATCTATATTTTAAGTCACGTTATCCATCTGACAATGAGCAGATGGATCAGTCGTCCACCACAGTGACACACAGTCACAAATCAGAGTCAGAATCAAGTCAACTCAAAGCCATGTTTTTTTTTCCTTTTGGACTGTGAGAGAAGACACGAATGCACAGGTAGGAAATGCAAACGCCACACAGAAAGTCCCTCAAACCCAAGCTGGGATCAGCTCACTGGAAGGTGAGAGGATACACCACTTCACCACTGCACAGTCCTCGTAACAGAGTAAATTGACGTAATAATACCTCTAACATATTGTCCTCCACTTCAGAATAGCTCACATTACCAGGCCTGATAACTGCCATCAGAGCATGTCAGAGAGTATTAAACAGTCACTGGGTCCTTGTAGGTGCTGTGCAGGAGACACAGGCAAGGGTTCAGCCTCGGGCCATTTTCAACAGGGACGGCAAGAAAAGGAGCCTGAAGTAAATCTGTCTGACTCCAAACGGCACGATGCAGGCTCGAAAGCAGGAGTGTCAAACATCAAACATAAGACCCGTGGACCAAAATCCAGCCCGCAAGAGGCTCCAATCCCGCCCGCCAAAACACCAAGACTAAAATATAATGCAACTTCTATAGAAGTTTTAGGAACATTTCACTTTATTTTGTACCAGAGTGTAACTTAGCTTCATGTTGAGATTGTAGTTATTTTCTGTAATTGTTTTAGAATAGAATAGAACTTTATTTATATAGTATCTTTCAGAGATGTGAGTCACAAGGTGCTTTACAGCACTAAAAACATATAAAATAAAACAGATAAGATCACTAAAAATATAGACGCAAGAAAAACATACATACAAAATATAGACATTGTCATCACTTATACCTTGTGTGACAGTAAAGAAAAATAATGTCCATTTACATTTAAAGCTTCTTATGCCTCTATTTTACCAGTCCGGCCCACTCAAGGTGAAATTCATTTGACAGCCCTGCTCTGCAGGATCGACTGCTCCTGTGTGATGTATTTGACCATCACGCATCAGTCTCAAGTCTCCTTTTACTTTTAGTAGTCTCTGCACTTAAAATACTCTATAATTAGAAAGACACAAGCAAAGCAGATTGTGGAACCTTCAATAGTGGACACACCCCCCTTTCCAGCTTTGATTCCCCTAATTTATTAAACAGTAGCAGATCCTATCAGGAGTCCGCAGGAGAGCGACGGGCAGCTGTGAAAAGAAACCAACGTCTGGCTGGAGGCCCGGACGCGTCAGGCAGCAGACGAAGACCAACAACACGCACATTTTAAGTTTGCTGTCTGAGAGGAGGAAGACTTTAATTACAGAATCACTGAATGTAATATTGCTGCAATATTTGAAAACCAGCCATTTTGTTTACTCTAAAAGTGTGGATATCTCAGCCTCTGCTGCTTTCAGTTATTGTTCTCAGGAACTTTCACACAAGTCTTCTGAACCTGATTACAGCAATTTACTCGTTAGCACTGGAAAGACTTTCTGACGAGAACGAGTTCAAAATCTATCACAGAGGGGGAAGAACTGGGCGAGTTGAACACGATGTTCTGAAGCAAATTAAGAAAACTGTTCTCAGCCAGCGGAGCCATTTATCTGCAGCCTTCCTGAGCCATTTTAACAGACTTCAACTCTTGTAACCATATTAAACCACTGACCCATTTTTTCACGAGTCACATTCATCACTTGAAGATAAGGACCCGCTCACGTGACAATGTTTTCAAGTGAATATGTTAAATTTGGTTGTGTTTTGGGAGTTTGTTTAATTACAATGCTGTGCCCAGCCACTGAAAATACAAATTTTTGTTCCAAGGTTGAAGTTTTCAACAAAGACCCTACTCCGTCTCAATGAAGATGGCAGAAAAAGCAACTTTTTGAAACGCTACTACTGTTCATGTGCACCATCACACATACAGTGAAATAACTTTACATAGATGTGAATGATGTTCAGAAAGTGGCTTTTAATACGTTTGAATAACTTCAAATCGAGAACAAATACTACAAATACGACCACTCTTACCTATAATATATAGTCAGAAATGGACATTTTTC
>OMNM01001997.1:0-13157 GCA_900302745.1 Parablennius parvicornis | reverse complement strand
TGGTTTTGGAGCTGGGAGTTATGGCTTAATTCAATTTGTTCCATTTGGCTCAGCTGTCTCTCTCTGCTCCACTGGAGGTGAATGTACTTCTCCATTGGGTAATTGATCCTGCACTCCATCCTGGACCCTGGTGTCGGGGTGACTACAGGGATGAAAGGGAGTGGAAAGTGAGAGCTGGCTCTTGAGGTTGGAGCCAAGGGGAGATAGGCTGGGAGAGGTCATCAAACGGGGTGAGCAGGATTCAAAGGCAACACATAAAGTGAAAAAAATGTGATAGAAAAAGATGTTTGAGAACGAGAAGTTGAGTCAGAGAGGGAGAGAGTGGTGGTGGTATGGTGCAATGACATCACGTTCAGGCCTCTGTCTTTATTTGACTTAAAATGAGCCCCTGAATAAGCAGGTATTATTTTCTTGCACTATAATCGGACTTTTGATGATAATTTAACTTCTTAAAAAGACAGCTTAACAGCTAGTAAAAACATTTTTTTTTAGTAGCCTCAGGTGGCCATAACTGTAATTTCTCTGAAATTAATACATTTTAAAAATGTATTAGAAGAATATCATGATACCTGTCAGCAATATACCCTGTAGTGATCAAAACATTGTACTATTTTGACTATCCGATCTAACTTAATAAACATAACATTACTTTTAGAACAGAACAATTACAATTATTTTTTTTAAGTTTCTCCAAAGCTTGTTTATATGCTCTTGAAATCCAACAACTTCAAGTATGTAATTATATACAATCAAATGAATACATTATATGTTCAGTTACAGTGATGGTACTTTGGTTTTCTTGGGTTTGTTATCTGGTCACAGTCAGGATCTGATGGAAAACATCTTTGGGCCAAATGTATTTGAGGTGTGGGTGCAGGTCTCATGATCTATACAACAAACAACTGGGAGCTTTGATGACCTTTTTGGTAACGGTCCTACAGAGCTGTCATCATTTGATTTTGATTTTTTTTTTTTTTTACATTTTATGGTTTGTTTTTTATTGAACAAGCAAAATAGTTAACGTCGTACGTGTGCTTGATTGTATAAACTCCAGTAATGGCCCAGGAGAGCAGAAGAAAGAAAAAAAAATATTGACTGTCTATCATAGACTCTTTTGTAACAGCTGGTAGATGCAGGGAAAGATTTTACCGGCTGCAACAGATGGAATGGAAACATGTCAGCAAGGTAAAATCTTTCCTGCATCCACCTGTTGTTACAAAAGAGTATATAATATAAGTTTTTAGAACGACAAACACAATTCATGTATATTGACTGAATCCAAGAAGGTCCACATTTTGAAGAAGTGGACAAAACCTTCAAATCTAAACATCTCACAAGTGTCACATTCCTTTCAGACAACAACAAAGATCATTCCACAATTTTATTTGAACTGATTAACTTTTCAACACATCCAGCCAAGCAGTGGCAGTGCCTAAATCTCACCAGTGACTCTTAGAGCAGACAGCAATGCTCTTTCATGTTGCCTTAAGGGAATATGATCAGGTCCAATGTCAGAGGGTTCACAAAATAATGTAAGATCCAAGGTTCTGTCCACAAAAATAAGCATAAAAAAAAAAGAAATTTCTAGACCATTAATTTGAAACATCTTTTTTGTTCCCAAAACATTACAGTGACTTCACTGGTGAATACACCCGTTCTCTCCTAATGCGATAGGCAGCTTGTCAGGTCTGCTCTTAAAATGCCTTCTTTATGGTTTTGCATAGTTTATCAATTTTTGAAGGCCTCAACACATACAAATGGGTCCCAGACCCCTTGTTGGATACTACAATTTTAGGAAGAAAGTGAAAAATTGATGCCATAGATATTTGTTTTGTCATCTTGCGTTCCCAGAATCCAGCGTGCCTGGCGTGCGAGCGTGTCCCGCAGAGAGAACTGGCAGGTACAAGACAAGACTCGTACCAACCATCACTGGGATAAGACGATGCCGACAGAAAACCTTCAGGACCCTGACATGACCACCGATATTTCTTCGGTAAGACTGCGAAAAAAGAAAGTCAAACAGGCGACCATATGGTGCAACTTGATCATGAGCCAAACTGTGAGAGATGTAAACATCCTATCCGCTGTCTTGTCTGAGTAATCAGCTGCAATCTGTTGCTGCTGAGAATGAAAAATGAATGGGTGAGTGGCTGCGTGGCTGGATAGACTAATAAAGAAGAGATAAGCAGAGTATGAGGGAGGGGTGTTTATCTCTAGTGTCATTTGGGGGACCACAGGGGTCGTATTGGTGGAGGTGGATGGGATGCCAGCTGGCATTGTGCCCAGATCAGTAATTAGCTGTTAATTAGGTAAATTTTCAAAGCTGGTTGATTGATTAATGAAGTGCCTCTGCCCTTGTCCTCCCCACTCTCAACACCCCCACCGTCCCCCTCCTCACTCCTCCTTGGTCCCGAGGGGAAAGTGGGGAAGAATTAAACAGTGCTCACAGGGCATGGCAGCCAAACAAAAGCCACAGGAAAAAACAAAACAAAAAGAAAAAAAAAACTGCTTGAGCAGGAGATAAACAGCGAGAGGAGACGAAGAAAGGAACAAACAAAGTTGGGCAGGAGAAGCTGAGGCAGACTTAAGGAGACGCGTTTAAAGATGCCTTTAGATCGCCTCCAGTTCTAAGTGACAGACACGGACACACAGGAACAAACGCACACGCACAGTCTGGCGTGCTGGTTTCCCGGTCTGTGTCGGCTCTCACAGTGTAGTAATCACATTGACACACACCAGCTACCCGTGCATGTCTGCCCACACTCTGCTGAGATTCAGCATAGGAAAAAAAAAAAAAAAAAAATGATGTCACGTCTCTACTCCCTAGTATGTGTGGGTTGTGTTTTTTCATCTCTCTTTTAAAGGCAGCATTACTGGGGTAAAAAAAAAAAATATCCCTGAGCAAACAGATGGGACAGCATCCTGGGGAGACCCCTTCAGTGCATGTGTTTGCTTTGTTTTGGGGGTTATTTGTTCTGGTTGAAAGAGCTTGTTGTTTTTTACACAGCAGTGAAACTCGTTACTAATTAGAAAACTGCTGTTATTAAAAATGCAATATTACCGAAAAAGCAATGCTGGACAAGTACGGACATTTGCCACTCGGGTACCACCACACATCTCTGGCTTCCACTTCAGCCCACGACGCACTACACTCCGAGCTGCACTTTCTACCATTGACTGTCTATCAGCAGCTCCATTTTTCTGTCTTGCGCTCTTCTTCTGTCCTCATTCAGACTCCATCACTCTCCTGTAGCTTGCGCAGTCTCTGAAGGACAGTCATTCATCAATGTACTGCTCAGATGCGACATTATATCCATGTGTGTCTATACGCATGTGTCTTCTTTTTGTGTATATGTTGGCTCGTGAGCTTGAGAGAAGGACCTTGGTTGTGGCCTGTAGGGGGGGGTTCAAACATACTTCATGCATAATTCATGGGACTCAGATATTGAATGTACAGATACACACATGCATAGAGAAGATACTCCGGGTCTTACAATGATACCTCATAGAAACCAACCATGTTTGCATCAGCGTCCAGCAGATATTGCAGTTGCATTTCAAGAAATTATGGTCTTCAGCATGCTGAAAAGCTCAACCAAAATGTAATATTGATGAACTGGGGGGGCAGACCCAACATGCCCTGCCCTCATCATGCTTCACCCACCGATAGTAAAGCAATAGGTGTAACTCCTCAGGATGCACTGTTTGCTGCTTGATGTTGCCTGAACTGCAGGACCGGCTGTCGGTGAGAGTGTAGATGATTCTATATAGCCAACTCATCAGTGAGTATTGAAACGCTACAACACTGTTACTTCTAGATAGTAATGGATTACAAAATATTGTTGTTTTTTTACGATGAACAATAAAAAAAATCAAACCCCAAAAATATTATATATACATTGATATATTTTTTGGGGGGGATTAATTCTTCTACCCTGTAAAATACTGTAAACAAAGATAAAAATAGTATCCTGAAATATCATAGTGTGGCTGCATGCCAACACAAACCAGCAACGTTTGATGTCTGTCCAGACATTTTATCCACTGAAGATGAACATAATAAAATACATCTAGTGTTCATCCGAAATGTGTTGCACAAAAAAAAGACAATTGTTAGGGAAATGTGTGTATAATCAATCAAAATGGAGTCCGTAAAAGCTTTCTGTCTTCAGTCTGTAAATGTCATCTGGGAGAAGCATGAAGAACTGATTTATTGTAGCTATTATAATGCTTCATACTGCCTTTGCATGGATTCATGTGCAAGTATATACACATGCAGATAGCACAAGAAAACTAACTTAACTGACTTTAAAACCATCCTCAGCATGCATGTAGTGTCATTCCCCCAAAGATGACTATATACCACCACTAAACCAAGTGGGAACTTTGACAGTCACCATAATATTTAACATGTTTAAGCTTTACGGGATTCATTGAGATGGTTTGAAAGTGAACTCTTCAACCCTAAACCCTAGCATTCAAATGCATTTTTTGAATATGCTTGCTTTTTTGGTTTTCTGCTTATTTAAAGTTTCCTAAACTGATAATAGGGTATTCAACAATTTATTTTTTTTTTTCCATGGGTAATTAGTAAACACTATTTACTATATACAGTACTTGTTTATTTCATAATATACATCTGGTCAGACTAAATCACAGTAAAACTTGATGGTGGGAAAAATTACTTACTATGTGTGAACTGTTTACAAAATAATTTTTCTCCCAGTAATTCAGTCATTTGTGATCGTTGTTATTACCTAAATATTCTTAGTTTAATAGAAATATACCAAATACAATCCCACAATGCTCAAGGCTGTATTTGCATATGCCCCACTGCTAACTTGGCTCCAGGCTAAACTAACTGATTGATTTCCAGAGGTGTGTAGAAACATGTTACAGTTACTCCATTACATTTACTTGAGTAACGTTTTGGGTGAACTGTACTTGTGAAAGTAATTTAACAGCATCATGACTACATTTCATTCTGAAAATAATGTGAGTTTTACTCTGTTACTTGTTGCTTACAGCCACTTTTACTTTTGACTGCAGTACACTAACATAATCTCTTTTTTTGTTTTGTTAAAAAAAACTAATAAAAAACTAATCATTTTACTCTTGAGGAGACATTTCTAACTTTGTGTGGCCGATGAAACAAAGCCTTACAGTCATTTTACTGCACGTAAACTCTGGGCAAGAAAAGCATCCCGATATCAAAACGACAATTGCTTCGTGAATCTTTTCAACTGAGTAGGATAGCATTTCTGCTGCAGCCACTCTCATCAGTGTATCATATTGTCCGCTGATTTCTATTTTGCCTTACAAATATAGTCTTAAGTCAACCTCGAGTATCCTTTGAAATGGTTACCTGAAAGATGTCTTACAATTTTAATTCATACAATTCATCCCTCCTTCATATACATAGAAAATTAAATTAAATAATAGGAATAATCCTAATTTGATGACATTAACAAGGATTTTTAGTAGTTACTTAGCAATTGAGTAGGTTTGAGTCCAAGTACTTTATTACTCTTGTATACCCACTCTTTATTTTTAAAACTACTTTTATGTGAGTCATTTTTGTAAGTGCTTTTTACCTCTGTTGGTTGCAGATTTGAACACAGAGATGGGTGTTTATGGACACTGAGGAATGCAAAATGTGTTTCAATGAAGCCTTAATTGTCGACCATGCAGATTAGACAGTTTTCTCTGCATTTATCTGTGGATATATGCTCTTAGGTTGTACATCTCCATATGTGCTGACTTTGTTGCTACTGCTGAGCCCCATGATTCACATCTGATTGTAGCCCTCTGGGATGTTTTCACAGGGTTTTACGAAGAGACACAAGGCAATGATCAGAACTAAAGTGTTGCAATATGGATGACGATTAAATGCTTTAGTGCTATGCCTGTCAGTGCAAAAAAACCAATACTGCTGGTGGGCTGCCCGATCACTAATTAAGTGATTTGAGGGACGGATTGTTTATAGATGAGCAGCACTGTCAAGAGAAGAGAGATAAAAGAGTGAAATAAAAAAAAAGAAGACAGAGCTGACTGTGAAATATAGGTTAAAAACAACATTGCATCTCCTTGGCTTAGGTTGTATAAAATGAGTCTTGTCCACGGCTGCTTGTTTGCCAGCTCTGTTTGTGGACATTGATCTGTTCCTATCTCTATGACGTGTTGCACTTTTTCCCTGCACATTTTCTGGGGCTCGGGCGGAGGGAAAGTGTCAGTGTAAGCATTTCTACAGCCTGTGTGGGAGATCTTTCTCTCATCACATACCGCCAACAATCTCACAAGGCAAAGTGACGGCTTCATACATGGATCCTCCTCACCCCCCCCATCTCTCTTTTTTCATGCTCACTCCATGTCATCTCTCGTTCTCCCTCCCACTGCCTTTTTGCATGCGCAGGCACACTTAACCCACACATTCACTGACACACTCCAGCCCCCCTGTTTCTGCAGACAGATGCTAACAAATGTTTTATTGGTGTCAGTTGCTGTCTCATTTGAAATGAATTTATACACCTCTGCACCCGAGCTGACATCGATCGGGTTTAACTCATTTAATAGACATGACATTTGCCTATTAGCTTATTTACTGTCAAAACAGGCCCCGGCTCAGCTGGTTTCCAGCGAGACACTAACTCTCGTATTTGTATCTGTTAGGGGAGAAAATGTGATTGCTTCTGCAAAATATAAACTCCATAGGACTATTCCATTCTGGTGTGCACACAGACTTGTACTCACACATACTAATGTTAAGATTCATCAATATTACACTGACCATTACAGGATATTGTAAATCCAACTAGTATACAAGGTTTTTGCTTGCTTCAGCCACACAGACTCATATTATGACTTCATTTAACTTAGTCTATTTTTTCAGTAATTTCTGGTACGGTTTAGGTATCTTTTTATGGTTTTCTAATCTGATTTTAATTTAAAATGCTCTGTATGCAACCTAGTAGTTTCTACTTGCGTTAAGAAATGTTAGAAACGCACTCATTTCAGCAGAGATTTAGAATGGACAACCAATTGTTGTTTTTCTGTGTTTAATATTTTTATACAGACTCTTCTTTACATTTAAACCTCAACATTTGTCCGTTCATGCCACAACCACGTATCCTCTGCAATGACATGTATTTGTTGTGTGGCTCTTTCAATTTGTCATCTACACTGAAATAGCCACTGCTTATATTGTAAGCAAACTCTATCTGTTATACTTACAGAAATCACCTTTTCAGTCAACTAAAATATAAATAGTTAATTATATCTATATTTGATGCAATCAGCATGACAAAAGCTGCTGCAACTCGAGAGTTGCTGTTGCACAAGTGATTGATGTTCCTTGAGAGGGTGCCTGCAACAATTGTCATATTATCCGGCAAATTTGCCACTCAGCACATGGTATTAGAAAAACTTTCTCTTTCTGACCTCTTGCTTTAAAAATTGCTATGAAGTTTCATGTTCTGGTACCATATTAAAGTGCAAGTGCTGTGATAGAGCCGAAAACTTTGCAGCCATAACAACTAATAACTTACCTGTGCAGCAAATGAAGTACAAGTACACGCGAGCAGCCGTAATTATACACCTTGCGGTGCTTTTTATTACACACCACAGTTGTTCAAGCTGATCACACCCTCACTTATTATTTGTACAACATTTTACACAACAGCTTATATTTGGGAGGTTTCAGCGTTTAGAAATCTGTTTACACACTGCTACAAAATCCAAGAAGCACACAGGCTTACAGTACACTGGCAAGTTAAGCTCCGAAGTAGCCATTGATTGTGTGAAAGCCCACTGGGAAGATATCTTAAGATTCATCATAACTCTATGGCAGAAAAGGAAAATGAGTATAAGAGAGGGCTAATGTCTCTAGGAGGCGGAGGAAGAAAGAAAGATGGATGGATAAAAAATGAAAGGAGGAGATGAGGAATGATGGAACGGAATGATAAGGTGCGGTGGATTTCGGAGTGATTATAAAGATAATAACTCTGCATTAAAGCTTCCATTTTTTTTGTAGATGTGATATTGAGTGTATGCGCAACATCAGGTATGCGTGCCAGGTTGTCTAATACCTTCTGACTCTTAGTCTCTTTCGGGGTCCTCATCCGAGGTTAATGTTAGCTATTACATCTGCAGACCTTACATGGCCACATCAGGCTCATGCACTCAAAAATAAACACACCAACAACCTTCAGCGACACATTAAGAGCACCTCATGACCCCTCTAAAACAAATCAATGAAAGCCGTTAGACCAAATGGAGAGGAGCTGACAAATGAAAAAGGAGGAGATGGCATGATAGATCTTGATGGGGACAGAGAGGAACGGCGTGGGGAACACGGGGGTGAAAAGGGAGTCCCTCTCGTTTAATTTTTACATTCAGTGTTGTTTTGGTGGGACCAAGGTCTTGAATCACTTGATTGGATATTTACAGCAGGCTGTGTGCAGCATTTCGATGAGAGCGATGGTTTACAGCTGGTGTATGGGGATTTGATTGGATGCTGTAGCTCACTTCAAACTCCCCCACTAGCTTCTAATTGGTTATTTATCTCGAAAACATGCCATTTAGCCGACATTATTTAAACTAAACAAGCATATAGCTGAATTCATGCTCGCATCTGGCTGCATGCAGACATGGATGTGACACTTATACACATAGAAAGTGACTATAAACACAACACAGCATCAATCTGCTGGAAGCATCCCCCCAACCATCTGCAGCAGTAATAACAATCTGGTACCTTCGGCTATATGCTCCACTGTTCTATTTCAGCACACTCCTCTCTTCACACATACCTGCAGTTATCTCATATGTTCTCTTTTCCTGTTCTGCAGCCTCCCTTTTATCAAAGTCTCCCCATATTCTTTCTCCCTCTTTCTGCTTTTTCACACCCATCTGCTCTCTTCCTCTTACACATATGGTTTGTCCTCCTCTTTAGTCCATCACATAGGCAGATAGGCTCAGTCCTCATGGCCAATGAGTCTGCCATAATGAGATCCCTGGAGGAGAGAGGAGTAGTTTCAAAAGGAGCATAGGGCAGCATAAGGGAAGGGAAGAGCTGGGAGTTGATCTTCCTTCCTGACCTGCACAGATAGCAAACCTCCCCTTCGCAATGCTCCATCTCCCCCAATGTAAGTCCTCCCCTTATCCAATGCTCTCTCACTTCTCGCCCCTCTCCTCCCCTCTGTTCATCAGCCATCTACAATTAATGTCCATTAACCAGATCAGAGGCATTATAATTTTCCCCTGACAGCATCCCTGCTGTGTTTACAGTATGCTCGGTGTTGAGAAAGGCTAAGGGAGAAGCGCAAATTGCCATTCTCGGAGAGGAGAGGGAGTCGAGGCTGCGGAATAAAATCACAAGTGTGCATATGTAAAGAGGAAACTGGGAGCAACAGTGGAGGAGTTATTTATCTCACGTGGCGGGCAGTAGGCCTGTGCAAAATGTTCTGTTCTCTTTTGATCATCAAAGTTTATAAAACTATTTAGCAAAGACGTTCAGAGACTTTCAGAAACAGAGCTCATATAAAATTTTATTCTCTCCAATCTCACACATGTCATTCAGCTTTGGTAAAGACTGTCAGCAGATTAGTCTTCCCTCCATCGACCATAAGGAGGCCAAGTAGAAAGGACTGATGAGGCGGTCAATGGCTGTTAAACTGGAGGCACCTCCCTGATATCATAAAGTTTGCGCTGTGGCAGCTCGCTGTTGTTTGTCTCATTAGTCTGTGCACTAACGGGGAGGCCAGCTGCTCATCACCTCTAACAGTGTATTAACAGTTGAAGGAGGAGTTCAATAAAAGGGAGTAATAATGAAAAGCTCTCTAGCTGTTTAAGAAGGATTGCTTTCTGTTGAGGTTGCGAGCGTCCAGTCACATTACATTTTGGCCCGCTCGAGTCGAAATAGTACAATACTTATTTTTCCAGAGTACAGATATAACGTGATTACAGTTTCTTTGCCAAACTTTTCCAAATCAATTCAATAAAAAAAAAAATAGTCAGAATGACAAACAACAACAAAGAGTGACATATAGAACATATAAGCACATCATGATAATAGTATTTGTCAAATCACAATCTGATGTGTGTTTCAACATATTGCATTTAGTTTATTTCAGAAGCAGAGCAGTTGGTGAGCTTGAATCACTTGAATCTTCTACTTTGGTATCTTTAACTTGAGGCTTTCTTTAATTAATGGAGTGGAATACAAGCTGCTATCATCATGAAATATTGATTCTATAGATGACCAGATTCACTCTGCTCTTTGTGTGGAACTTCCTGTCTAGCTCATCTCCTCTGTGCAGTTTGATGTGGCTTCTATCAAAATGGTCTGATGAGTGGAGCGCTGAATTGCTTATTGGGCGCATCTCCGTCTGCCCTGCTGCACATCTCGTCAAACATCAGCATTGTCGAGTGTCACCATAGATCACAAAAAGTGGCTGGTTCTTGTGTAAATTAAAGATAATTGCATATTTGACAAAGCTTCTTGTTGCATCACAAAGGGAAAAAAACAATATTGTTAGGGAGCTATGTGTCAGCTGGTAGTGAGATGTAATATCAATAGCTGAACTGGTTTCAGTATTAAATTGAGATGTGCAGTTTAGGTCCGGCAGTGTTTAATACCAATCACGGAGAAATTGTCGTCATCGCCGCAGAGTTTGCTCTTTGGGCAGGCTCCTTGCTGCAGGGCTCAATCGATTCTCAGTCAATATTTCCCAAGACCAAGACCTCATAGTGAAAACAGAGACGTTAGGCTATGTTTTCAAATGTGTTTTGTGATATTTGTTGTGTATTTTTTTTTACATTGGATAAGAGCTTTAAGTATTCCAGCAGAGGCTCCATCGATCTCCTGTGGCTAAGTTATCTCACAGGCACATTTGGTCACTGTCTGTCCTTTCTCAGGTCTTTTTGATGTGTGTATCAGGGATTAGAGGAAGAGGGCGGTGTCCTTTAGTGGGAAGCATTTGATGAATCTCAGCTCTTTATCACAAACAAAAAAAGCAGAACATTAAAGGAGTGAGGACACAAAGAGCTGTTAGAAATCAAATCGCTAATGTGGCCCCTGTATATGTGATAGTGGAGTAAAAACTGCTGCATTGTGAGGACGCTTCCATTGTGAGGGTGAAATTTCCTCAGCAAAGAGCCAAGAGATCTTCTTTGAAGTTTTGTCTTCAATTGATCTCACAATCTTTGAAGCTGCTGTGAACACAGTTTCATTTGCATACACATTTACATTAACTATATAGGTACTGTATAGGTATGTGTGTGAATAGCATGCTTGTTCTTGTGTGTGTGCACTGTGCACCTGTCTAGTTTTCCCCTCCAAGCAGTTTAAACATTGGCCAAATGTGGCCTCACAATCTCCGAGCATCACCATGGTAACAGTGAATTTGCTCAGGATGTCCTTATTTATTTATGCAAATGACTTCCTGCCGCTCTCCAACCTGTCAATCACAACACTAAACATATTGTAAAAATTCAGCCAGAAAGGTGAGAACTGGCAGCCTCTGCTAAGAAAAAGTTGCACAACCTTCACTCAGCACCAGTTTTTCCAACGCCAAGTGGCCTTTGTAGAGTTCCGTGCCCCTCCGAGTTTTTAGGTGGTCGTGAATCTCGCATTACCTCATGGCCACGTCATTTTTCTCATTTATCAGTTTCTAATTCCGAAACCCACAAGGTCTTTCATTAGAGTTATGGCAGCAAGGGTTGTAACTGCAGATCAATATATTGACTGATTGTAAATTATTTATTTATTGTATCAAATGCCAGACCACAGTTACAAGGTACAACATTTCCACAACCAAAGCTGAGATGGGCTCTCACATTACCCATGAAGAAATTAAGAAATGATACATCAAAAATGGAACTACTTTGAATCAGGTGCTGATAATTTATCCAAACACCAGTTCCTCACAAAAGACCTAACCCTAACCCTAAGTATGTTCTAACTAATATTACATTAAGGTCAAGGTATTATATCGCACGTTATAACTTTTCCCTGAGTGTTGAGATGAATCAATCAAAATAAATAAGTGTAGGATAAAAAATATAAACAATAACCATTTCATTAAACACACATCGTCAGTGTGAAACTATTACTGAAAATGTTATAGCAACAGCAGAACAAATCCATAAAGATTTGCCAGATATTTCATCCAACTGGCATGAGAAGTGTTAAACTCATTAATATTGTGGATCCCAACAGCTGTTAACAACAATACCTTTTACTGTCAAAAACATTAGGAAATCCGGAATTCAGCAAAAATATACTCCATGTTCTGAGGACTTGTGCAAAGTTGTTTAAGCTCATCCTCTCACACTCGATGACCTGTGCTATAATCTCTACTTTTCTTTGTTGTTTTGTTGTCTCATTGTGATAAACTGTAAAAATCAATTAGTAAATGAAGGTGAAATGCATTTGAACCCACACAGATGTTTCAGTCTTCAGTCCTATTAACATTGCATGACAGAAATTACAGACTTAAGATTTAGTTCCCTTTTTTTCTAGTAAAACTGTCTTTATCTTATTTTTAAACCAGATCATTTGCCTGGGCCTGATTTCAATCATGATTGACCTGCAGTGGGCTTTCTGTAGTATGAAGTCCTGTGTCATGGATGTCATATGGTTTGAGCATAAATATTTCCCAGATGCCTCGAGACCTCCTTCACATCGAGGTGTTGAGGTGCTTCAGATATCTAGTTAGGATGCGTCCTGGATTCCTCCTTGAGGCAGTATTCAAGACATAACCAGCTGGGAGGAAACCCTTGGCCAAAGAAAAGATGCTTGATTGATTTTACATCCCCTCTGGCCTCAGAACCTACTGGGATCCCCGGAAAAACCTGGAGGATGTGGTTAAGGGAGAAAGTTATCTGTGCTACTTTGCTTCATCTGTAATTGCTGTGACTGTAATATAAAAGGAAAGGGGTGTGTGGGGGGACATTCTGGTACTTGGACTGGGTGAATTTCAATATTTTGTTTGTATGATTCATCCAGATATTCTCGCAATAAACTCAGCGATCCTTTTTATGAAGCTATTTCAAACAGTCTGATCAGTAACAGGAAACACTCCGGGTTTGTAGCCACTGTGTATGGTTCATGAGTATTCATGAGTTACTGCTCTATCTCTCCAAACATAATGGTGTGT
>OMNM01001996.1:0-12369 GCA_900302745.1 Parablennius parvicornis | reverse complement strand
CTGGCACTTTCCTCTCTCTGGTCCTCTGGCGCAGCACAGGAGAATGATTTTGATTTTAGGGGGTAACCAGGGGGAAAATGTTGAGTCCACCTCGTCCTGGACATCCATCAGCTGAGGAGTCTCATCCTCAGCACCCTCGATGACCCGTGCGTCATAATGCGGTTACCGGGAATAAGCGCCTCACCAGCTTATTTCCCCTTTAATTTGTGACATAACGGGGACTAGATAATCGCCAACAGTGAACACATTTACACACACCACAGATTTGATTTTTTTTTTTAAAGCGATGCGCCCTGTTCGCGGTAGCGCAACGATTTATTAGTTAGTCACTAGGACTTTAGGTTTTATTCATAAACCATTATTAACGCCCACGATCTTTGTCCAGTAAACCCATTAGGAATGGGCACAGTGAGATATTTTGGAAAAAACATAAAACAAAAAAAAGATCGAAGGCGCCACTGTCGGTTTGAGCGATTGCGCAATTTCTGCTCCAGCGCCATCCTGCTTGAAAGGGTTTGTAATTTTTAATCCGCTGCCCCATGCAGTCAGCCTCCCGGATGATGCAGTGGCATGACGCTGCAGACACAAGCCCATGCGGTACTGAGAAAGACCCACCATTGCCGAAGCAGTGCAAACCGCTGTCATCGCAGTAACAGTAGCTGATGCCCCCCCTCCCCCCACTACCACCACCACCTCCACTCTGCCCATCACCCATCCTGCATGCGGCATCTCATGTTTTCTCGTTCGGACATGGCTGCATGCTACACGAAACAGAGGCTCCAGTCCGTGTCTGGGTCGTCGTTCTGATGTAGGAGCCAGACCGGCCGTTATTAGTGGGCACTGCGTCAAAAAGGGATGGCGGAAAAAAAAAAAAAAAAAACTGCATACGCATATTCCGACACTGTGTAGAAGTTTGGTTCACCAGCGCGAGGATGAGACGCAGAGTGGAAACTGCGTGTCATTCCGGCATGTCTCACACCAATCCAATCCGGGTTACAACAATCACAAGATGGGTGTTTCTTCATCGAGGTGACCCTGGATGAAGGGGGAAGGACGGGGAGGACGCATGAAGGGATGGAGGAGTCGCGCGTAAATCTACCTGGAGTGTCACTGCACGATTACACTCGCACAACAGTTTTTTTTTTCTGCCTGTCTTCCGAGAATTTCGCACTGGCGCACTGTGCCATCATTCTGCCAGCTGTCCTTTCCCAAGGCCGCAGGGGGCATCGCTTGCGACGTGCCTCCTGCGTCAAACTGGGGGCGGGGCCACCGTTGTGGAAATTCCCAATAAAGAGTTGTGATAGGCTGATGCCAGGTTCGACGCAGAAAGGACCAGGTTAAGATGCATTAGTGATGCTACGGATCAAAAGCTTGAACATGTGTCAATTGCACCAAAACAGAATAGAGAGACAAACGGCAGATTTGCCTGAGAGGTATAGATATTTGAAAACCCTATTCTGTGACACACACCTTCACATATTTCTCACTGTTCCTCTCACTGTATTGACACAGTTCTGAGTATATAGGAGTGGTGGAAAGTGAGATGTGGAATTGAAAAAAAAAATGCATACATGCATCAAATGCTGCTTTTCACCTTCAGACATGTGACACAGATCGTGCCACTCCTGAGAGAACAGGAGAGACGATGAGAGAGAGGGAAGATAAGTACTGACTGGCCTGCAGGTGTAGTAAGAGAATGAGAGAGGGATTTAAAGTAAGCGAGGTGATGTATGGAGGGGGAGGGATGCTCGGCACTAGATCCTGTTACAGGATAATGACCCGAGGCTCACATTACCATGGTTCATGTTTCCTCTCGCTGCACCTTGCAGGGATTGATTATCAGGAGGAGAAGAAACAGATGGGAGAGGAAAGGGAGGGATGGGCTTGGGTGGGTGCTCCTCAGAGAAAAGATGTGCCGCTGATGGCCCACGAGAGCTTAAATGTGTTTTTTTTTCTTTTCTTTCACAGTCAGTCTATCAGAAGGTCATAATGGCTGATGTGGGGTGGGGCTGCTGTGAGAGCATCATGGCTGTTAGTATCAACTCCTCTGTGAGACGTTGAGTGGATCCTACAATATAAAGGTTTTTTTTAAATACTACATCTATTTATATTTGCACTAGTGGGGGTGTGCACAGTCATAGAAGAAAAAAAAGGAGGTCTTATTTGAAGGTAATCCTGGAGCTGGATGTATGCGGTCACTGCAGAGGCCCAGCCCTCCGTTTGGTGCAGAGTGCTGCACATCCCTCCCCATTGCACCTGCTGCCTGATCCTGATAGGTTGCACAGTACCGTGGCTAAGCTGTCCCACACACCTCAGGAGCCAATAGCAAAGTATGTCTGGACGGAAGCTGATGGCCCACAAGGTCTTACCCATCTGCCTTTTGGTCCTGTGGCCTGAGGGTCAATCAAGGCCAATGTGATGACCCTTTGCAAAGCTCCTTCATTGTGTCCTTCAAATCACTTCGCTGTCTGATCAATAGAAATCTGTTATAATGAGAACACATTTCTGATTGAGACTATAGCTGAAGGACAAAGTCCAGATTTCTCCTTTGCCTCAGCAACTAGACTACAATTAACCTCTTAACTAGCATGAGTCTAACAGGCCCGAGCAGTGAGCTCACCACACGCTTGTGTAATGCTCATAAACTGTAAAGGTCAACTCTGTCTCCTTATTACTTTAAGAAAAGATAAAAGTAGACACAGTGATTGATATGGCCAACAGTTTTCCAACATTAACAAGCCGATGGTTTCCCATAAAAAGAGCGATTCAGATGGGCTAGTGTGCCTCACTACAGCAACATGATACATTCAGGGTGTTGTCCTGGAGATGTGTGTATGTGTGTGTATCTCTATGAGTACATTGTGTTACACTGGGCAAGCCTAATGGACAATATTTTACATGAACTAAAAAAAAAAAAAAAAAGAATTTTGCTATCGGTTAATATATTGCTGCATTGTTCACAGCAAAAAGGATTTTCCTCTCATTTGTTCATGTCCGACACACCGGATATAACAGATCGTGTCAGAGTCATAAAGGGCTGCATCCTGATAATCTGATATGCTAATGGATATTTGGATAATTGTGCAAGCAGCAGCTGTGTGTAAGGACGGCGTGCGCGTATAAACATCTGCACATTTCTGTGCGGCCACCTGCCTGGCAGGGAGTCCTAAGGTGCCCCCTCACACTATGGCAAGAAGCCATGCTCCCTACCAGTGCCAAAAAGTCAAGATTTACAATGCTAATCTAGACCAGGCTCACACACGGGCAAAGAAACACATGCTACAATGCAAGTTCTTCACTGCCCTACCAACTGGAAAAAAAATAGCATTGTGTAATAGGGAGGCTTTAGGAAGTAAGGTAATGGCTACACAATTTGTGTTGTTGGGATGAACAGGTGACAGAACAGACAGATGGATAGAAGGAAAACAGGGCTTTGAGTTTAGCTAGGGATTTTCAATTTGCGTTGTGTGCCTTGAATTCGTTTGTTTTGAGACGGCACAAACAAGGCAGATGTTTTCAGAGCTAAAAGGAATTGATCTGTGTTTACATTCATGTGGTTTAGAGATCAAGATTTTCATCTAGTTGATATTACCAATTGAATCGATTGTTGTAGCTCATTCCATCGTGTTATTCCAAGGCTTGCGCGGTTAAACAAACTGCCCAGCTTTGACTATCTTTACACTTTTGTATTTGTAGTTTGATATTTGTAATCTCCTCAAAAATCATTTTCATGTGTCTTGTCTTTGTTAAACAGAATGATAAAAAAAAAAAAAAAAAACTTCACCTCTCTCCCAAAGCGGAAGTCAAATAAATGAGTTGAAAGTTTCCATTTCCGTGCGTCTAAATACTGATCATAGGTTTAAAGTAGCAATCTAATAATTTCCTCACCCAGTACTGTCAGAAGCAATTCACTGAATAATTGGCACCTTGAGGAGAGAGGGGGTTGTGAGGTGGGGGTGTAGTGGGCTAATCCAGTGTAGTAATCAGACTAGCTAATCCCAACTGCCATGTCCCTTGGTCAACAGCCTGAGCCCCCCTGTGGTCCAGAACCCTCATCCCACTGCAGGAAACAGCAGATGGCCCAATGACCTTGCAATGTCACACACACACGAACACACAGCATGGTTATGATATCATGAATACAGCTGCAGAGATTCAATTTGAAATAAATGGACATTAAGTGAATTGAAGATTATCTTTTATTTTCAGCAGAAACAAAACAGGGATTCAGAAGATCAAGTTTGACAGAAAACCTGCTTTTATTCATTTTGAATATGATATAGGGTTTTTTGCCATATTTTAAAGCATTGCATCTATGACTACAAACAAGTGTGATACTTTTTAAATTCCAAAAAAGGAAAAAGCTGAAGCCTGTGGTTTATTTATGCCTATCCTATAAATTCTATGAAGTTCCTTTAGCATATGAGCAACATACAAAAAACATAAATAATGATATTCCTCTCCTTTTATTGTCACTTTCCATTGTAGCCATTAATTATTCCAAATTTTACAGATTGAAAGTTAACGGTGACCTCCCACATTTAATTTAATTTTCTGAAAAGTAATACTTCAAGGATCCCATAGTTATTTAATCACTGTGTCTTGAACAGATAAACATTTGTATATCGATCACACATTATATAGTCTCTACATTTCACCATCATAACTAAAGTCTGCTGCAGTAAAATTTTTGCTATTCCCCAGCGGAAACACCAGCTGGACTTCATCTAATACAGATGTTACGAGGGGAAAAAAATTGTATACAAGTACTCATACACATCTGGCTTTGAGCAAACCAAATAGTTCCAAACCGTCAACAGTCATGTGATAAACTCATCATGCCATGAGGATCTAGTGTCTCTGAAGAGGAAGAGCAGACTCATACGTAGCCATGACGAACACTGGTAGTTGCGGGACAATGAGTTGGAAAAAAAAAATCAAATGTTGAGCAAAGACAGGTTTTTTTTAGTGCCTGCCAACCACTTCCTCATTTGAGTTGTAGCGAGAAACAGAATATCTTTACAACACCCATTAGTCTGTGCGTGCCCAAATGTTTCCGTGCAGTTCAACTTCCCACCCCCAGTCAAACCCTCCGTTGGAGTGCGTGCCACAGCCTGTTTTAATTAATAAACTTCATATGGTACTTCTCTTAGGTGCCACTCCTAAACCATGAATATTAGTTAAGCAGCTTGCACAGCATAACAGAGTAGTAACATTTAACTTTAGATCCCATTCACACATTTGAATGTGCCTAAAATACAGTGAACTATTCAAATTAAGAAACTATCACGGTAAATGACACTTATGGAAGGTTTTAACCAGCTCTGTCCTCTTGAGGGCTCCATGCCTTCATGTTATAAGTGTCTTATCGTCACTGTTTTATCACATTATTTTACAGTGACTGGGTTTCTCTCTCATTCCCTCTACATCTTCCTCACTCGCTCTGCCGCAATGCGTTTAGACGCTGCACATACGGACTGTAGCCAATACAATGACTCACCTCTGCTCACACAGACACACACTGACATGAACGCACTCAAAAACACGCCGATTCCTTGAATCAATTGGCCGCCTGCGTTATACAGCAGTGAATACAGTGTCCGGTTGCAGATGCATCAATTATTAGTTTCCCTGCATCACATCAGGGGATCTTAGGAGTACGTACAAGGCCATTGCTGAGCCTCGTCACCATGCCAATGGCCTCTGCCAGTCACCATGGTTACCTGCCTTCCAAAACACGCTCCCTCATCAGTGCTGCTCACATCAGGGCAAATAGCAATATTTCATTTTGTCAGGCCTTCATAATAATTTCAGGTGAAATCAAACATGGAGGCAGGTCAGCGAGGAGTCGGCTTCACTCAAAGGTTGATGTTTCAAGCAGTTTTGTAATAAGCAAGTATGTGACTATTTGTGGCAGTATGGAATTTGTTGATCTGCAGGAGATTTTTCTATTTTCTGATGATGTCAGAGACACGTCTGTCTGTCACTCTGTGTCTGACTGTTTGTGGGAGAGTGAGCGTCTGTAATTCCAGCCACAAGTCTCTGTTTCCTTCCTCAGGACACAGGGGGCTCATTATATTACCCAGAGCTGTGTGAGGCAGCTCAACACCCACTAAAGACAGTACATGCTCTCCGTGTTTAAAATGGTCTCTGCACAAATATTGATTACTCAACACAACAGTCAAGTAACATATGTAGCAGCAAATGTGAAATCAGACGAGCAATTACAAACAATACTGGAGTTTTAGTAGATTGTTTGTCCAGTTCAGCAGGCATTTTATCAGGTGGCTAAAGTGGGCAAATGTTGGCAGGCTGTCCCTTTAATCAACAAGGATTGAGTTGCAAGCCAACTGACACACACAAACCTAAAACAGGTATGCACTTAACATACTCGACATGCGGCAGACTCAAACAAATGATAAGCAGGCAGGATCTGTTCCTGTGAGTCATGCTGATAACCGCTCATTCATGGCTGCAAACAAACATAAACTTAAGGGCACACACATACACTAGCAGTAGGGATATAAGCCATTAGCATATGACAACACTCAGTCAAAGTGACACGCTCACATGCATACAACATAAGTGAGGTTGTGCAATCTATTAGAGTGGGGTCATTGTGGCTCAAAACTGACACAGAGCCAGCAGACAAGGACTGCTGGTCAATATCTAATTAGAAGCATGAGGAAAGGGTGACAGCAGCTTCTCTCACTCACTCGCTCACTCCCTCTCTCGTCCTTTCTCCACCTGCCTCTCTCTCTCTCTCTCTCTCTCTCTTTATTTGTCCCTATTTCTCACCTCCCACCAATGTCTCCCTTTCCATGTGCCCAAACCTGTCTGTCATCCACCCACTTCACATCTACCTCTCTCTCTTTACTTTTCAGCACATTTCTCTTTGTCTGGCCCTCCCTACCAACCGCTCCTATTGTGTAGGTTCCCGTGCATGTGTGTGCTTGTGTGTGTTTGACGTAAGGAGAAAGGAACCGTGCGTCCGCGTTGATATCACTTAATTCAAGCGTGCATTTTCACGTTGGAGCAGGTGCACTATTGGACAGACAATACATTGTAATTATGTATTTCCACTGATCAGACATTGACTGGGGAAAGAACAGACAGAACAATACAATAGCTGCAAATCTGTACACACTCGCATGTCAATCAGCCTTCGCTGAAGATGTGTTGCCTCAGCACACATGAATAGATGGTATATCTATATTTCTACATGTTATTCAACACTGCAGATAGTATGTGTGCACAGGATATATGTGTTCAAGTAACAACACATAAATACACAAAGGTACACATGCAAGCACACACACCCACCCAGGGTTTGTCTCTGAGGGGGATCAGCAGCAGTACTTTTCCACTGCATCAGTCTCTGCTCTGTGCAGCCTCACCAGACCTGCCTGGTCTTGCTGCAGCAGGAGATTTGCTCACCTGTTCTTTTGTTGCCGACCTCTGCGTGTGTGTTTGCATATGTGTGTGTGTGTGTGTGTGTGTATTTGCAGCCAGGTCAAACATCCCTCCCACTCACATGCTCCTCCGTGCCACACACATGCCATTTGTTTCACAATCAAAAGTGGTCGTTGAGCCGCCCGTGCTTCATGGTGAAACGAGTGATTCATCATGAATATGATGTTTTATGAGAACATTTTTGTGACGACGAACCAGAAAGACAGGTCTCTGCAACCGCATATGAATATCAGTGTGTGGAAACGGGATTTCACAAGAGTTTCACTCAACAGCAGTGCAATTACAACTCAAGTCAGAAACCCAGTGGCAAGCTTTGTTAGTCACATTTTGTTTTTCCCTCTGTAGGCGTGTGCAGATTGGGTGTGTGAAGATGTCTGTCGACACGTGGAGGATCTTGAATCCTCATTCATGCTGCCTCAAGGTTGCGTTTAAAATATAGCCATTTGACTCGGATAGTGAATATATTCAAGAGGATTGTGTTAAAGGGTAACCACTCAAACAAATCAGTCTAGTAACGATGAGTTGCATATTCACTGCAGACAGTGTTTCTGCCTGGTTGCACCACTAGAGGGTGTGCACTGTGTTTAATTCAGCACAGAGTTATTATAAATATCTGTATTCCTTTGTGCAAACCATGGCCTTATTTAATTTAGATCATAAATCAAATGTTAACGTTCAGACATATTTCTCATATGCTGACCTCTGACCTTAAATTGAGATGATTACTGTCATTGATTACTCGTTGGTAGATATTGACGTTTCTGCCTAATTCAGAACAAATCATGGACCATCCATTGCAGCTGTGCTATGCTCCACTTGCTGTCTGGTCATGAACTCTGTGCTTGCAGTCATCAGTATTTATGTGACTACATTGATCAGCCACCAAGCTCAGTTTTCTTGATGACCACGTCGTGTCACCAAAAGGCCCCTGCAGTAGGACCCATTCACACCTCATGGGAGGGATTCTTGCTTCGCCGTGTAACCTCTGACCTTTGATGAGGCACATTTGTATTGATGTAGCCCAGCGGTCAGGCTGCTGTCCTTCCGGACAACGGGTTAGAGTTACAGTTATAGAACTAGGAGGACTAGAATATGCAGCGCTCGAGAAAATCAGGGTTATTAATAGGCCTCCTATGCCTGGTTTAACAACATAAGCCAATTTCTAAGAGGACAGTGAGAGTAAGGAGGGTGGCGGCTTGAACAACTCACTCTGAAGTAAATCTGGAAGATTCAAATTGACATCTAATGTGTCTGTGTATAGGTCTAATTGAATATTTCAGTAAGTTCAACCTCAAAGCGTCTCTGATGCATTAGGCCTAATGTTGTAGAGCATACTAAGATCCTTGAAGGAACCCTTTGATGAATCTCCAGAGTCACTTTTAGTGCTTCCTGTCATGATTCTAATGCACAGTACTGGATGAATACTAAAAGGAGAAGGAAGTTATCACTTACAACCCGCAGGATGAGCCATTTGCACTTCATTATGTTTTGATGTGTCTATCAGGCTGCTGAGGCACTGACATCAGAGCAACAATTATTTGATGAGTGAAGATCGGCTGGGGATATCAGAGGTGAAGACAGGTGCATGTTTGACTGTATTTTGACAGTGAGGGAGCTCCTTATGCAGATATTTCTGTTCGGGCAAATAACTAATAGGGTCTTAACTTTTGAAACCTTATACCTCAAATCCTCATAAATGGAGATTAATTAAATTATTCATAAGAAATACTACCCATCTCACAAGGCCACTTCTCAAGGATACAACGTTATTTAATATGTGATGGAACAGAGAAACATCAAGGGCAATTCAGTAAAGCCCACTGGCTTTATTTCTTTTGCGGACAGTGACTGATTAATGTTTTTGGGATGCCAGACTGAAGCTTTCTGAACAGTTTAGGAATACGAAGCAATTTCATTGAGCCAATTTAATTTTCTAGGTTATGATGCTGTAATCTACAAGCCAAGGGAATAGTTAAGATATATACAAAAGTTGACAGGCTAGTATCTCCTTAATCTAGTCAAAAGGCATGTGTAAAACATATGTGTGTGTCTGTAGTATGGGCGGTCAGACAGTTACCGCGTTGCCACCACACAGGACAAAGATGACCGATCCCCCAAGAAGAAGAAGGGGGCGGGGACCAAGGACATGGATGACCTGAAGAAGGAAGTGCCCATTGTGAGTAAAAACATCTATTATCTCAGAATACTAGTCAAATTTCATATTGGTGTTAATAGCATCTCATGTGAATCCACTTTCATTCATTTCAGTCAAAGTGTGATTAATATGATGTGTGTCCAGTGTCTTCATTATGTCATTTCTGTTTGTTATCCAAGTGGGAAAATGTTGTTTTATGGTTGTTGTCGTTGTTGTTGTTTTGTTTTGTTTTTTTAAACATCCCTGTACAGAGCAGTGGAATGCTTATTTTTTGAAGAGAAACAATATGTATTTCTACAGTAAAAAAATAATGTATTTTTGTGGTAAGAGAGGTGACTTGTTATCAGGTGGTCGCCACTTTGATCCCACATTTCAGCACAAGAAACAGAGCCCAGGGTCACCGTACCTTGCTGCCCTAATACTCTGTTCTCTCAGGTGAACTGCATGCCTAGAGTCCATGTGCAATTAACCTGGAGTTTTGCTAGATGCTTGAAAAAACAATTTTTTTGCATGGTACATGTTTATTTCAGATCTCTATCTGTCCCATCATTAATCTGTGTTTTTCTTTGCATTTTGTTTTATTTTTTAATTCTCATAGACGGAACACAAAATGTCCGTGGAGGAAGTGTGCAGAAAATACCAGACTGACATTGTCCAGGTGAGTTGACGATTCATCTGGCTTAAATTCCAATTCACCACTAGGTGGCATCAGAGTATATATATATTCTTTTTAGTTACTTCATTTTTCATCATGCTGGAAGTTTTTTTTGAAGCATAGGAGTGATGTAAGTGCTAAAGTTATTATGATGCTGTTGTCAAACCTAAATGTTCTCTCTCTCTCTCTCTCTCTCTCTCTCTCTCTCTCTCTCTCTCTCTCTCTCTCTCAGGGACTCACTAATGCCAAGGCAGCAGAGTTTCTGATCAGGGACGGTCCCAATGCCCTCACTCCTCCACCCACCACCCCAGAGTGGGTCAAGTTCTGCCGCCAGCTGTTTGGTGGATTCTCCATCCTGCTGTGGACCGGCGCCATCCTCTGCTTTCTGGCCTACGCCATCCAGGCAGCAACTGAAGACGAACCTGCAGGCGACAATGTGAGTGAACACGATTTGTCACACTGATTTTGCACACAGCATATTCACATCTGGCCTGTTTACACCTCATTACCACATATCTCACAGTCAAGACCCTGAAAAATTGATACCAATAACAAACCGGCAAAGTCACATCAGCCTCTAACACACTGAACCCTGTACCTTCCCACAGCCCACATTTATATGTGGCATGGATGGACAACAGTCATCCCTCAAAGGTTTGACTACCAAAGCATTTGAGAATTGCGACTACTAATTTAAGGAAACAAACTGCCAGCATGTTTCGAAAATAATTGAATAAAGTCAACATGCATGCATTTACTTCAAATGCATTGTGGAGAGTTCTTTATTTTTTTTTTTTGTTTTTTTTTTTTTTATTTCACACAAGGTTATAATTATTTTCCTCCTTTGTCCTTCACTTGGACAAGTAATGAATCAGTGATTTTTGAAAAGCAGTTATGTGGTGGGGGGACACCTTCCAGTTTTCTCACAAATGTTTGATGTTATTTTTCTCTCTCTCTATCTCTCTGTCCTGCTCTCTCTGCAGTTGTACCTCGGTATTGTGCTCACAGCTGTCGTCGTCATCACTGGTTGCTTCTCCTACTTCCAAGAGGCCAAGAGCTCCAAAATCATGGAGTCTTTCAAGAACATGGTGCCTCAGGTAGGCTTGCGCCTGACCACATAGGACATGTCGATTCAGTATTATTCTATTTAAATTTGATTCAGCACATATGTAAAATATTGTTTGATTATCAGAAGCCAAATATTTTTTAGGATTTCAACAAAAATAAAAGTATAGTTCTGAGACGAAACAAAGAAAAATTTGTAATGGTATTCAACCTTAGCTGGGAAATAAGTAAATACTTCTGGATGCAGGATGGGCCCGCATCCTGATTTTATGAAGAAAGAGAACAGGAATGAGCTGTATGTGAAGATACCTAAAAAATTGATTTTTGAGAATTATATGGAATGTATCATGCTGGAAAAAGTAAATACTTTTTTTTTTTTTTAAGTATCCTTTCACTTTATGGGTACCTTTCATGTTGCTATTTAAGGTACTAAGACACCAGAAAACTTAAATTCTGTTTATAAGCGTTACACAACCTAAAACCCTCATAATTGCCCCTCCTGGTACAATAACTCTTGTCTGTCAGTCAAGTTCTCCATTGAACTGTCCTCCCACTGCCACTGCTTGTCAGCTGCCAAACCTTTACCTGTTTTCTCTGTATTGAATTACATGGCAGGATAAAAGAAGCTGCACAGTGAGAGGTTGCCAATCTCCAACTTCTGTACATATACAGCCACCAATCAGTGTCTTGATTTCAAATGCTTGAAATGTGATTAAAACCGACTCTGATAGCTTGTGCTGTCAAACATGCCTGCAGGGAGATGCTTTCAGATGAATGAATATGATAAAAGTTCTTTCCAACCTTATGAACCTACTCAACTACATGTTGTTTTTTTTTTCCTAATTTCGAACTTCTCGCTGGTCTGTTCTTGCAGCAAGCGTTGGTGATCCGTGAAGGCGAGAAAGTACAGATCAACGCTGAAGAAGTGGTGGCTGGAGATTTGATTGAAGTGAAAGGAGGAGACAGGATCCCTGCTGACGTCAGGGTGGTGTCAGCTCATGGCTGCAAGGTACACTGACGC
>OMNM01001995.1:4051-21545 GCA_900302745.1 Parablennius parvicornis | reverse complement strand
TCAGAATTCCTCACTGAGCTAGTTATTAGGAGACTGAGGGTGTTTTTAAAGTTAGAGGCTTGTGTGTTCCAGCAAAGAAAATTCCAGCTTCCAGATCTTGAAACTGGATTGGTACATCTCAGAAGGTTGGTTACTTGAAAAGTAGATCTTAGGTCAAAAAAGGTTGGGCACCCCTGGTCTACAATATTAATTACCCTGTTGTTTTGTTTGTGTGGAAGATTTGTTGACATCAACAAGGAAAAGTGAAGACCCCAGATCAAAGGACATTCTAAACAACACCTCAAAACTAATCTTTATAAGAAAAAGAAAGAAGTAATTTACAAAGTAACTCTTCTGTTTCTCCCTCAGTGTGTCCCATCTAAATGTGTACATGTGTTGTTTTTGTTGTTGTTGTAGCTGAACTGTCAGCCCTGCGTGGGTCAGTAAAATAACATTCATTTTTAAGATGAATTCATTAAGTTCAGCTGCATGGTATTTTAGTCTGCTTTAGTTAAGCAGAAAAAATTCCAGCTACATGTGCTCATGTGAGAGCAGTGACATTTACAGCTGGAATAGTTTTAACAGAACAGTTGAGTAAATGTTTGCGCCTGGAAATAAACTAAACTTCAGGAGCATAAGCAGCCTGCAGTAACATGAGTCTTATCTAGTTATTGATAATAGACGAAGTAAAAATTACAAACTTTAAAATGCTTAAACCATCTTTTATCAATGACCTAAAGACAGTAGCAACATAGCATCACTGAAATTCAAAGTGGGTCCAGAAATGACTGACAAAACAATATTCTGAGGCACGCCAGAGCTGCCATTACATCATTTGGCCAGGAGATGTCACTGCAGTACACAGGACTGGTAAGCAGAGTGGAGAGAATTTATCAAATACCTGTTATTGTTGCTGCTGCTGCTGTTGCTGCTGCTGGGCCCGGCTGCTGGACGGTTCTGACTCAGCATGTTGAGTCCAGTTACAGCCAGACTCTGGACGGGACTGAGAGCCGCTCGGGGAGCTCCAGCGACGTCGGCTGTCGCATCACAACGAAGTATGAAACCGGGTGAGAGCCGGCTGGAACGACAAAAAGAAACCCATCATTTTCCCTGAGGGAGATTTTACTATTAACTGTAAAAGCACTGCTACTACTTTTGTTTGAGGAAGAAAGAGACAACAAAATAAAAAGATGAGGTAGCGTCTTGTTGACTTGTTGCATAAAAAAAAGAATGATGGTTAGTGAAATACTTCAGCAAGAAATAAAAGCAACAACTTCCAACTCCAATTCTTTACTTTAAATTTAAAAAATACTGTATTTTTCGTACTATAGAGCGCACCGGAATATATGCCGCACTCGTGAAAAAAAGAAAAGAAAAAAAGTACATATATAAGCCGCAAGTGCATAGTGCTGTGTGTGTGCTCGCGTATAGACAGAGAGCGAGCGATACACACAGAGCGGCTTTACGCACTGTGTGTGTGTGACGGGCAGACAGACAGAGAGAGATACACACAGAGCAGCTTTACGCACCACTCACGACCATCTACAAGGTCACAAAGAGCAGAAATATCACTTTCAGGGCAAGTTTTGGAGAAGCAGAGGCTCAAAACAGCATGTATATAACATGCAGAAGTAGAATCTGGCGGCATGAAGCCGTATATTAAAAAAATCCATATATTAGCCACATCGTTGTATGAGCCGCAGGGCTCAAAGCGTTCGAAAAAAGTTGCGGCTTAAAGTCAGAAAATTACGGTAATTGACTTTGTTGCATTGAAAATGAAGAAAATATCAAAAAGCAATAATGGTATTTGAAGTTATTCAAGGTGACTTCACAGTTTTTCTATAAATATCAGGTGCTACAACGTGTCACTGGAATATACAGGCTTCAGTGTGTTTCCTTATTTATGTACTATATTAGTGAGTGAAAAAGTGGCTACAGCAGTGAAGACAAATCCCAGGATTGACCCAGACGTGTGTCACAATATATAAAGTAGCAGTAACTGTACTGTTGGGGCTGCAGTTACTGAAAGATAAGTGCTGCAAAATATCAAGTCATAAAACCAAATCCCATGTTTTGCTTTATAAAGCTGTTAAAGTAATGAACCCGAATGCTGCTCCCACCTGAAAAGGAAGACAACACCAGTGGGTTAGGTAGAGCAGTATGGTAAAGACATGCAGCTCTTTTGATGTTGTAATTATTCACAAGCATTTTCCCACTTCGAGCTTAAGCCTCCAAACAAAGGTCAGGATAGAGCGTTTGAGATTTTATCTCTGAAACCTCAACAAATGCCTTCACCTCACGCAGCAGTTGGAAAAGGACAATACACCCTTTGATAAAGAGAGGTTATTCAACATTGATGTGCCCGTAACATCATTATACTGTATTGGTCCGAACATTAGAAAAGGTTTTATTCCAGTAAATTTGATCAGACAAAAGAGCTCTTCTTCGTCAAACATAATGTGATGCTGTGATGACAGTAATTTTAATTTGATGGTGCTCAGTGTCGCTGAGATTTATAATAACTGTCAAGCTACTAAAAATATGTAGTCACTGAGAGCAGTGTGAGAAGACGGAGAGCACAAAGAGTCTGAAACACATAAAGAGTCAGGGAAAAGGGAACCGTGGTCTTCAAAGTGGTTTACAGACCGAGAAAGGAGAGGGAGCGATGACCGCCCGAGAAACATAAAGACAGAAAGAACATAACCAGAGCTGTTATTCAGCTGAAGGCACGGAAAGTCTCCAAAGAGCACAACGTGAGACTCTGATAGCGAGTTGAAAAGCAGCCCGGGCGGCTGGAACAGATCCATGTAATGGGCCGTCTTTACAGAGATGAGCTTAGTTCAGCCTGAACTCAGACCACACTAAGAAGCTGCTGTCCTTTCAGCCTCATGCCATCAATCTGAGGAAAATAAATAATATTAATAACCACACAGACTATAGAAAACACTAGGGGTGGGACGTGACACAAAGTCCACGACACATCTCGAGAGATTGAGTTCACAAGTTCGAGACAAGACGAGATTTTGACTGAAGATGTAATAATACATAAAAAAATATTGTAGTAGCAAAGCCGATGCTTAAAGCTACTACAGTGGTCCCTGGGGGGTTACGTTCTAAAAACAACCCGCTAAGCGAATTCCGCGATCATGATAACAACCATGATGTATGTTTTAAGGCTGTAAAATCCCTCACCACACATTTTCTACACTTTTCTCAGACATCAATTAATATTTTCTCACATTTCTCTCTCGTTTAAACAAAGTTCAAACCTTCATATGTGTCCTCCTCTCAGCCTCTGAGCAGCGTTCGCCTCTGGGACACGTAGCTGCTCAGCCTGCACTCTCCCCCTGGTTCTTTCACACTTGCTGCCTTTGTTTCCCTCACTTAACACATCCGGACCTCCGTGTTTTCACCCTGCATTCCCGCTGCCCTCAGCCCAGGGAGGGATGAGGTTTTCTCGGACACGGAGCTTTGTAGGCCCCGCCCCCAGAGCTGTGAAGCGCCAGAGTTTCACCCCTCAAAAAAAGCAGGCAAAGTTGCACTGACAAAATCCTCCAAACTGTGAAAGGTGAACGGCGATATAGCGAGGGACTACTGTACTGTGACGGGTAACTGAAGGCTGAGTGACTGATACTCCTCCTGCACACCTCGCTCTGGTTTGAATGACTGATGTCCAACTTCATCAATGGTCAAATATTTTTTCCTTTATTTGCTCACTCAGAGTCCAAAACCAAACCAAAATTGTCCATAAATCAAATATTCAGAGTTCCAAAAGCAGTTATCGAAAACGTCCCAGTTGTGCGTCTGTGGCGGAAACTGTTTGTGCTCCACTCCGTCAAGAAACTACACCTGGCTACAAAAGGTTCCTACCTATTTATGGACACGCCCAAATTATGTTCGACAGTGCAATTATACCCCCTCGTGAACTATCATGGACCATGATATTGTTTAACGCGAAGACGAGAATTCTTGCGGCATTTTGATCTCGCAGGATGTCGTACCACGAGATCTCGTCCCATCTCTAGAAAATACCCATCAAACAAAAGTTTTTTCTGTCATTGTGAACAAATCAGTGTTAGTGAAGTTTGCACTCAGTCTCACTGACAGAACTAAACTTCCTCCACGTGTTGTCCAGGAGCACATACTGATATGAGTGCAGAACAAGCTGAATGGGGCATGTATGTTCTTATACATCACAAAACAATATGTGGTCTCGACCCTTACTTCCCTGTGGGGTTAAAATATCTTGCTCACCTTTTTCATTCTACCCAGTCGATTTAGATATTTCCTGTATTTAACGATACTTCCTGTATTTAACGAAACTTCATTCTCAATGTTGCCATGGTTACATGAAGATTTTTTTCTTTCTTTACCTGGATGTTGTCAGGTTGATGTCAGTCAGACTCATTGACAGCAGATGAGAAAGGCCAAGGCTGCTGGGAGACAGAGGCTGCTGCAGCAACAACCCCAGCAGGACGCCGCCTAAACAACAGCACAGAATAAACACCCAGACCATGAAATCACTTCTTATAATGTAACACTGTACACTGCTCGAGCTCAACGTGCAGTGCAACATGAACCCAAGTGCAAGTCTGTCAGTTTAAACTGACAATTGATTTTATTATATAACCAAACCAGAATCCGAAACATCAGAAATGTTACAGCCCGATGTGCTTTATATTTTGTTTACATGAAAATATTAAATACACAACATTTGCTTAATTGAAGTAAGTCTGGGTTTACCCTCTAAAAACGTGGGGGGTTGTATATTTTCACTACATTACAAATTGCGACTGCAAAAAACATGGAAGTTGTGTGATGTTCTGCAATTGTAAATAACCTCTATCTCAAAAACCTGGTCAGCACAGAATCACAAGCTGAGGCGTTCAGGTGGAGGCTCGCCTGAGCATGAGAAGACCAAGAAGACCCAGGTTTACCTCCAGAAAGAAGGTTTTCTATCAGATGGTCTCTTTGTGCCAGCACTAGTTCTCTGAAGGTAATTAAAGATACCAACTTTCTCATAGGTGTGAGTGTGTGTCTTGTTAACCCTGTGATAAACGTTTGGCCCCTGGAATCTTTATTTGGATAAAGTTAATATAAAATAAAAAGCTGGATGAAGAACAACTGAAGTTTATTTGATAAGTTAAAAGAAGCCAATTAAAAACTGCGATACCTTTATACATTTATGCTGTTAGGTGGTAGCTACAAGTATTAGTTTAAAGGTTTAAACATTTTATTTACTTCCACACTGTTAACTCTCTGAAGCTTTTTGCTCTGAGCCTGAAAGTTTGTAAATGAAAGCTTGTGTCCGGCCGTGCTGCTGAGTGACTGACCTCCGTGCTGTGGGTGAGCAGGTCTGACGGTCTGGAAGGGGTCTGGACAGGTTGCTTCTGACCTGGTAACAGATCTGCTGCTGGACGAGCCACAATCTGCTAAAGCACAAACACATACGAGATTCAGCGATCGCACAATAGCTGAAAATCTGTTTCAGAACCATTATAAAGTGACGCACCATTTCTTTTTGTCTTCACGGGAGTTGCTCCGAGTGATACCTGAGCTCCAAACACCTCCTTGGTGATAAAACCATTTCCAATTGGAGAGGAAGAGCTGCTGCCACTCCCGTGATGCTTCTGGCCAAGAGAGCTCCTGATCCCCAAGCTAACAGAGGAGACAACCAGCTAGCGGATTAGAAATGAGCACATAATCCTTTCATGGAAACACACTTTTACAAATCTTTTAAATAGTTTGGGGAAATCACAGATGAAGATATAACCTGGACTGTGACAGTGAAATTACACAAAGCACTTAAAAATACAAAACTAAAGTATTTGCAAACACGCTGCATTGAGTTAGTTAGAAGGAAAATTACAGGCCGGCACAAGTAAAACTAATTGTAGGCAAATAAAGATTACAGACGAGGGGAAAGGAAGAGCGTCCTGCCGTGAGCCTGACGTCGACATGGCGAGTAGAACAGATGAATGAGGTCTCTTAATAGTAATAGCTAATTCCGTCTTCCAAATACAAATTGCATAAACAAAAAAATGCAACAAGAAAAACAAAGACTGAAGGGTTTAGGCTGAAGTTTAACTTATATCGCCTCATCCTGTACATAATAAACATAATTGGTGTTACAGAACTAAAAACACATAAATATAAATGTGTCAGTTTACTGAGGTGAGAGTTGTGTCTCTGACAAACCCAAGTTCAGATTCATCCAACAAAAAAAAAACATCTTCCCCGACTACCACCTATGTGTGTGACATTCAGGATGACAGACCTGTTCCTGGCGGGTGGAGATCCCAGTTTGTTTCTGTCTGAATTGTGCAGTTTGGTCTTCATCTCGTTGATCTCTGCTTCTTTAAACTGCAGCTCAGACTGCAGAGACTGAACCTGTGTGCAAACAACACGCGAGCGTTACTCCGGGCGTCACCAATACTGCACATGATGGGTTTTTTTTCTTCTAGTTTCTCACCTTCTTGTTGAGCTCCTTCTCTTTGTCACTCTGTTCTTTCTGCCTCTCAGCATCCAGCAGGATCTGGTTTTGCCTCTGAGCCTCTTTCTCCTGCTGAGTAGCTTTCAAAGAGTCTCTCAGGACTCGAATCTCCCCGCTTTTCAACACAATCTCTTCCTCCACCTCCTGCAGCTAAAGAAAAAAAAAAAAAAACAACTTCAAATCAATAAACCTCCTGAGGTGCAGTAGCTTGGTTTGTGATTTAAATCGTTGTCAGGGTGGGATGGAGTTTGCATATTCTCCCCTGCATAGGTGGATTTTTATTGTTGGTACTCAGGTCTAGTTCCACAAGTTAAAAACACAGATTGTACATATGCTCTGGGTTTGTTGTGGGAGTATGTGATTGCCTGTTTGTCAACATCCAGTTCGAAACCATTGCTGTTGTGCTGCAGAACGATTTCCACAGTAAAACCTGAGTCTTACCTTCCTCCTCAGCTCGGCATGCTGAGCCTCCAGCACACTGTAGGAGTCTCCTCTGTGTGAACCAAGCTGCGGCTGCTGCCTGTTACACTCTGATAAACAACAGAATAAACACAGTATTTTTAAATAGTACAGCAAAGTGAAAAAACAATGATATTTGCACGTGTCAAGGCACGGACGTCAGTAGACCTCTGAAGATTGAGATCGGAGGATTTCAGAGGCCAAAAGTCAACAACTCAAACTGGTTGTCGTGCTCATCAAATCAATTCGGACTTGGAAGCAATGTGCATTATCTTGTTACAAGTAAACGTTCACATGTATGAATGTTGCTCAGGTAGGTGGTACGTTTCAAAGCAAACCCTCCATGATGGAAGGACTCAAGGTTTTCCAGTACAAATGTATATAAACCTTCACGCTGCCTTTTTCTCATGGTGCATCCTGGTGCCATCTGTTCCACACATAAGCAACGTGCACACACCTGGCCATTAGAAAAATACATTTTATCAATTATATCAGATTGGGCAGCGGTTGCTCGTCGGCTGGATCAGATCACTCAGCCATCTTTTCCTCCTAACTAATGAGCCCTAGCAGTCTATGAACCTGTTGACCAGTTTACTGCTTTTCTTCCTCTGATGATTCTTTATCAACGCTGACCACCGCAGGCATGGAACACACGACAACAGCTGCCAATTTGGAGTCTCTGACCCAGAGGAATAGCCGTCACAATTCATCTCACCTCAAACCCTCTCAAAGCCTTAAAATGACCCCTTCTCCACACTTTTACAAATCTGTTTTGAAGACAAGATATTCACTTGCTGCCAAAACCCAACATCAGGTACCAAGGTTATGAGCTGGTCACCTGACCGTGTGATGGCTGGTCAGTCTGCATGCACAACAAATTTGAGTACGGGTCCAGGTTACAGGTGTGTCAAGTGACCAAATGGCAGTACTTATATTAAATCCATCACACTGTTTTCAAATACATTAATTATCCGACTTAAGACATTTACTTTGGCCTTTAAGGCTTAGCTTAACTGGAGGTCTGCATACTTAACAAGGGTATTTCTAAGATCAGATGTGATCAAAATGAAACATTACAGCGTTAGAGATTGACCCGGAATGTTGCAGTGTAAATCTATCATCTCCATTAGTCACCAACTGTTAGATAACACTGTTATCTGCGCCGACTGAATTTTACACTTCTAAAGCCAAACTTGGCTTGTGCTCACTCACACAGGAGCAGACTGTGCCAGAAGAAGGGCCAAAAATGCTGTAATTCTCTTAATGTGTGAAAGAACGACAATAAAAACAATAACAGGAATAGATGAGATGGAATTCACACTGCCAGTTTTGGACTGAAGAGATAAAACTACATGTGTTTTTTTTCCACAGAGACTGTTGCCGTTTGCACAAAAACATCAACACGTTTTCTGAACAGGCGACTGTGATGTTTATTTTCATTGACATCAAGGCTAATTGATGATGACTTAGAAAATTAAACCCACTAAACGATGACCAAGAAGGAAAAACAACAACAAAAAAAATCATCTCTCCCGAACTTACCAAGAGGCATCCTGCTCGATATCCCAACATTCCCTCTGTTGACCCCCAATGTGTTCGCTTTGCTCTGAAACGCAGTCGATCTGCTCGGAGGCTTGTTTTGCGCTGCGGATGTTGACCTGGTTGACAAACGGCTCGGCTCCATCGCTCTGTTTCCTGCGTCAGACCCCATTCCAGAGCCCGCTGACGCTGAGGTGATGGCCTGCGAGGCGATGATGTCGATCTCATCCAAATCATCCTGAGTGAAGTCTTCGTCGTCTCCAAACGGGTCCTCGAAGGCTGTCGCCACATCCTGGTTGAGGCCTCGAAGGCGTTTCGTGGGAGGACAGTTCATGCTGAAAAGGAAGAAGAAAACAAGTACTTAACAACTGCAAGTTTACATTGCTGTTGGAAAATGTATCGCTTTTACATTTATTTTATTAAACAGTATTGTACAAGATTCCACAATATCTGATAATCTGTTAAAATAAACTTTTAAACTAATAAAGAAGAAACTGAGTTATGATCACCTTGAAGCTATTTTCTGGAGTGTGATAAACTCTAACTATGAACCCTACCATTTAAGACCAAACTTTTAGCTTTTCGTTTGTGACAAAACTGTGGGGATTACATAACTTTGCTGGTATTTTTAGGAGTGAGAAGTGCTCTGCACAAATGTGAGGACTTCCAAATAGCCTCCCACATATTTCTGCAGATAATGTCTGAGGGATGGCTGGACTTCAGTTTCACAACAGAAGAGTGCAGGACACAAACTGTTCATATTCTTACAGTAAGCATATACAACATTAATAACAAAACCTAAAAAGTTGCATGAAACACCCAGAAATTATCCAAACTAAATCACATGTACAATATATTTAACAGTCATTATATTGCACAATATAGCTTATACATTACATAAATGCACTCTAAAATCTAAATCCCAAAAAGACTGATAAAACATCTAAAACAACCCAGAAGCATTTTGCGAGACAAAAGACGATCGTACGATTAACTGTACCAAACGTCAACATATAATACAAAGTATCTGAACAAACTGCTGCATACTCGGGACGAGGACGAAAGTAAATATTTTTTTTATCTTTGGGTTCTAAAGTGGCACTGAATAGAGAACAGATGCGATTCTGCAGTGAAAGTCTGTATGTGGGCTCAGGTAATCACTCTCGATTAAACAAAGTCTATTGAGCAATTCTCAACTGTAAGTTAAAAGCTGTATCATGCAAAAAAGATGCAAAATGTGCACATTTAAAAAAAAAAGAAAAAAGAAACGCAGCTGCTCTCTCTGGGCCAAAGCACAGTCAAATGAACTGAGTCAGGATAGAAAACTTTTCAGTGATCAGCTGAATTAAGGACACGGTGTCAGCAGTCTCCATAAATAATATTACACTTTTTATCAGCTCAAAGTCAGCATCTGTAAAGGTCGAGAACCGGTTTAGTGCCTATGATGTACTAAATATCTGAGAAGATTCTATCGACGCTACAAAAAATTATAAAATTTAAAAAAATTAAATTAAATGTAGAAAGGTTGTATAACAACATCTATTGGATCTTTCAGTGGATCTCAAAGACAATGCTGTGCCACACACTGCATTGACCACAACAGCATTGTTTTACGGTAGAATAATCCAGGTGTACCAATTCAATTGAACTTTTTTTATATAGCACAAAATACATCTCTGTGTGCTTTTAACAGAGAAAAGCCCAACCAATATTTCTGCAGTTTAGATCTTTAAAGACAGAAAAAATGTTGTAATTAGACAACACCGGCAATAAAATAAAACCATTACTGTTGAAGGACAACAATCCCAAAACTTTAGCAAAGAGTCACCTTGAGACTTGTGATTATAAAAGTGGCCAATATTTCTTTCACTAACTGGTAGGTGTCCAAAAGTTAAGTCAATATATTTTTGTTTTACTGTGAATGTTTTCAGACTTGTATTCTATTCGGTACACACATACACCATCCAATTTCTCTAGAAAATGAAGGTTGGCAGATAGTTCATACAAAACAATTCAAAGGCACCAGCTTTGAGCCTTTACTTTCTTCAATTAAACCTTTTCAGTTCCATTTTTTGGCGTTTGGTTCTTGAGTCACAGTTCAGTAATGTTCAGAAACTTTATTTTACGGAGCAAAGCATCCTAATCTTTATCATCAATCATCCTCAACAAGGTCCCGACTACTTCCTCCTTTAGAGTTAATATCATTGCGGAAAAGGCGACAATTCGTAGCTTTGCCATATTCACTGTTTGAAACAGGAAACTGTGTGTATAAATAAATCGGCACTTGAACTCGAACCGGCAGATGACCACATAAACAGATGACCAGGTGAACAGATGACCACATAAACAGATGACCAGGTGAACAGATGAATGGGTGAAAGCGTGAACAGGTGTTAGGTGTCAATATGAGCTCGTGTTACCTTCTGACTCAGTGTCGTCGCTCCTGAAGCCTGTTAGCTCAAAGCTAACCGCTAGCGGTGATTTCCCCTGAAAGAGTTAGCTTTCTAGCAGTCACGACAATGTTTAAGTCCTGTAAACACTTCCTTTAAAACACATAATCGATTTCTGAAAAGTGCGATCCCTCACGTGTCTTCTGTGTCTTGAAGTAAAAGGCGAAAACGCATAAATATATTGTTTAATCAGCATATAAACAGCATGAAGTTGAAGAGCGTCGCTCAGCCCGCTTCAGTACAGCGAATAATCTGGCCAATCACAAAGCAGCGCTGACGAGTTGACCAATCAGAATCGCCCATTTGCTCACACTGTCTCGTACGGTTCCCCGTAAAAGACAAACTACAGCATTCGCGTAAAAGAAAGTCTGTTTTAAAGGAAAAGTGACATATTTTGAGTAAGCCTACATTCGCAAATTATAAGGACAGACAATTGAATGAAAACAAAATAGTGGGGCGGTAAAGCAAAACAATCGTTTTTTGGAACATTTCAAACTATTAACCACAATAAGTTGTGAAATAGTTTAGTTTGCAGAGGACATTGGCATGTCTTGAGAAAAATGGTCTTTGATATTGGTCCCACCCAGTACCATATTCACTAATGCAGTAAGAGTTGAAAGCACAGCTCTCTCCTGACAGTCAACTGGACATCGTCCATTGAAAGCCTGCTTCAAATTAAAGACATCACGTCGTATGATCTTAAGATGCCTTTAGTAGAGTCAGTGCCTCAGAATCAAAAACTTCAGTGCATTGTTGCTTTAGAGCTGCTCCAATGTCCTGATCATAATTAGAACCTCCCAACCCTCAGCATGAGATCTCAGGTCTGGAATGGCAGCCAAGATCTGGTTCTTAAGTCTTGTGGTACTCACTTCAGCATCATTCACAGAAAGTTTCTGTAGCCTAGATATGTAAACATTCTGATCGTCTCCCATACGGAACACAGCCCTGGCTTGCATTGACTCTCTGCAGGTTTCTATTTATGAGACTAGTTCAGCAAAGCTATGCCATGTAATACACTTTTTGACTAACTTTCTGCCAAGCCCTTCCCTGAGAGTTTTGCCTGTTTGTAACTGTTTGCTAAGCATTTGGCATGATACTGGGCACCAATAGCCACCATGACTCCAGCAGCTAACTTTGCCAGCAGTTGTGTGTCACAAGGTCCTCTGGAACAACTTCTTACTTTGAAATCAGCATCAAATGTAGAAACCCAGTGAATCCAGCAGACCCTACAACTTTGTCACAAACGATGCATGTGTCCTTTGCTTGTTCTTGTTGCTGGTGCTCAGACCTGGATCCTCTTGTTTACACCGGACTTGGCTCCTGTAACTCTTCACTCTTTCTCTTGCATGCTCTCAGAAGTTTGGCATTACTTATTTTATTTCTGAAAGTCTCGTGCCATGATGCACCCTTTTCCATGTAATTTATCTTCCAGCCCTGAGCGTATATTTAAGTGCCATATATTCATATCTGAGGGCATGGCATTAAGTTCTTGGAATTTGAGAAGATTTTCAGCAACACATATGGACCCTGCACCAACATCCTGTCTTGTTGAATTGGTAGGACATTGAAGGGTCTCTGAACTTTTTGTTTGGCAAAGTATTCATAACTTCCAGGCAGTTGGATTGCCAGTCTGATTAGAACAGCCTGGCTCCAGAGTATTTACAAGCTTATATTGCTTTGACATGGTGAGTTGTCTTTAGTCTAAACCACCACCAATGCCACAACACTATGCCTCTGCTTGGATTGTCTGTATTCTTGTGACTGTAATATACAAAACAAGGGTCAAAGTCAGTTTATATCATGTATATTTTAAACACTTGATGTGTCCCAGCAGAATCCATGCTAGTCCGATTACAGCTGCTTGTTCCAGGTTTCTATACTGGAACAGGCGGCCGTAATCGGACTAAAGCCTTGAAAGATGTATCACTGTTTGGATGCCATGCACTGAAAGCCCCACTGGCTTACTCTTAGTAAGCCATGACCACAGTTGATTATCATATATAGCAATGAAATGCCAGGCAGTAATCATAAAAGCTTTGGCTGCGTGTTTTGCTGAAAGAAGGACCTTGTGATGTCATTAATTAGTGTTTATTATGAATGTGCCGTTTGGTGTTATTGATTGTATCTTATGTTTTTCTGTAGACTGGCTTTGTTGACCTCAAAACTATACATTTAGACACAAAAATCACGATTCTACAATGCATAGTTCAAAAGTTATATGTATTTCAATAAATTGGTGGCCATTTTAAGAAAAATGGCTGTGATGACCACCAGGGGATACTGCTGAGGTGGATCCACATCCCAAAATAATCAGCAGGGTTCATGACATCTATGTGCCAAGTTTCATGCTTTTAATCCAAAGTGCACAATTCTAGCGAAAATTCTTCTTTCAATGACCCACTAAAATTTTCATCAATAAAAATAATAGACTGACAGTGACTTAAACACAAGAGTACAGAGTGGCAATGTGAGGTTCAAGTGACAAAAACTGAAATGTTTCTACATGAATAAGGCCATTAATAGAAGATATTTCTAAACTCTGCATCGGCCCAGCCACTATTATCTGTTTCACTGCGTGGTCAAGCCTCTCTTCTGTTAGTTTAATTTTACAATCTTTTTTTCCTCAGTGCATCCGTCATAAAATGGAGTGGATGTTTATTATTATTGCTTGAAATCAGTCTTGAAGTTGAGAAAACATGCAGGGATACAAACAAAGATCATTCCGAAGAAATATAAACTAAACATTAATCTAAATGAATAACATTGTTTTTAAAATGCAGCGAATCCGAGAAAAATGGCGTTAAAGTAGCCAAGAGAAGATAATCTGATACAATGAATATAGCAACATAGTATTTGTATTCTGTCGTGTCTCTCTTCTTATTGTTAACGAGGTAGTGATCCCACCTGCAAACTACTGAGAAAAATGCTAATACCTCCATAAACAATAACATATAAAAATAATAAGTCCTTCAAGTGCAAGACATTTCATTTGTTAGTTACATGGGAATTTCACAGCAGTTATCAAACTCCTACATTTACCTGTGTCTGTAAGCTTTCCCTTGTTCGTGTCTTCACTTTTTATTAGTTGCAACATTAAACATCAAGACAAATCTTTGTGAATCAGTCTGCTTACCACCTTACATTCACACTGCCTCTCTCTATTTATTCAGTGAATTTATTGTGGACACAAGTTATGACTTATTAAGTTAGAAATAAAATTAAAAGCAAAATAAAAAGAAACCACAGAGTGACTGAGGCAGGTATAGTGTCCTATAAATAACAACAGCTCCTCAGTGCAGAAATGACAGACTGTCTGTGACGAGGAGGCATCAAACACACTCCTGCACAGGTGAACACGAATCTGGGTAAATTTACTGTCACGACTAAAAAAAGCCCATCCTGATTGTGATCAAATATTGAAAATAAAACCCTTTATGCATGTTAAAATTTCAAAAATGATGTTGATTGTACATCACTGAACACCATTATTATAAAATATATTCTTCATAAAACAATATAATTATCAGTCCAGTCTCCATATGTTTCCTAGAGATTAAAAAATGTCTGTAATTTACCCATTCACGCAGAGTTAAACCGCATCATAAAAATCAGCCCCTTTTGAACTTTGGTGGCTGGACAGTCAGGAGAGGCTGTTAAAAAGAGAAGTGAGATGTTGATGAGTCAGCATCCCCAGGGGAGAATTATCCTTAATGTCCATCCGTCCATCTTGTGTTTCATTATGGATCTTTTGGAGCCAATCCCACCTGACCCAGCTGCAGTGACAGAGTACAACCTGGACACCTTCCAGTCTATCAAAGGGCAAACACAGGGCAAGATGTACATCTGCAGCCAATTTAGTGTCACCAATTAACCTCAAAAGTCAGAAAGAACATATAAATTCCTACCTGCACAAACTTGGCCATTCCTACTGAGATATGACAGCTTTAACCACTACACCTTACCTTTAAATGTTAAAATAATTATATAATTAACAAGTGATATAATGGCCCTATAACACCCACAATGTTTGCATGTAATGTGGTATTAGCTGTCATATCCTTTTCAAAGGCTGGTGGTTGCACATATGAAATCCTGAATGTACACTCTCCTCATATAGAGGCTTCTTGTGGCTTCTCAGCAACAGCAAGTGTGCTTTCCATTTATAGACACAGACAGGTCTGTGTGTCGTAGCTGAAGCTCTACAGTGTGTGTGTGTGTGTGTGTGTGTGTGCGTGCGTGTGTGTGCGTGTGTGTGTGTGTGTGTGTGTGTGTGTGTGTGTGTGTATGTGTGTGTGTTTCTTTCTGCTGCTGTTGCTGATGGTGATGATGACGGGTGCATCTGGATTCCTGTCGCTGAGCTCTGCCATTTCTGTACTGAAGTACGGAGGCGGAGAGCGAGCATGTGTCAGAGTTGCACACGCGCACACACACACACACACAGACACACACACACACACACACACACACACACACACACACACACAAATGCATATATTTGGCAGGCTAGTTGGTTACTATGGCAACCAAACAGTCAGAGCAGGGTCAGTGAAAGTGAATCAGATGAAATGAAGCACATGCATGTGCATGTTGCTGCAGAGCAGAGTGGATGTCACAGATGGCTGTTTTTCTGTGCAGATTTGAGACATTTGTGGCTTTCATGTCCTGCAGCTTCCTCTCAGGAGGCGCTGTGGTGGCAGCCAGACTGCAGAGCTAATCCAAGAGTGAGCTGTGTTCCCACTGTGGTGGAGACCATGTCCCTGCGTAATGTAATATTTATTGACAGATTAAAACTCTTTTTCACTTGGAGTCATTGAGTTCAGTCTGAGAATTTCAACATAAACTCATCCCTCTGAGATATCTGTCACGCGCACTTGACAACCTGTTAGGTCCCGGCATGCATTCTCTGTTGCTATGCCCGTTAGGCTTCGTTTGTGGACAGTTGTTCTTTTCAGTCATGCATACACAACTTTTTTTTTTCTTGCTTAGTCTATTTGTAATGTGATTCATTTCTAATTTAAAAGACAAGTGACATTAATTGAAAATGCCTTATGTGATGGCTCTACAGTACAAAGAAGGAACAATTTATACAGAGAGTGAGGAATGTTTTCTTTCCAATCAACGGCTGCATCTGGGATTGGTGGATTTTACAACTTTTCTGCTGAAGCATTAATTGATGACGTGATCATGAGAGATACTCCCTTTGCTCTGTTGGGCTTCAGCCGACTTCTATTCTATTCTATTCTATTCTGTCGCTTCGTCATTATTCACTGTGATGTAGAACTGTCGTCGGGCTGACAATATTAGACTGCCTTTACTAAAGTTTGATTGGTTAGTAACCATGAAGGGCTCAGTATGGGCAGAATGTTTGTCTGTACAAATGTTAGGTAAGATGTAATCTTAGGTTTTGAAGTTGAGGTATTTATAAAAGGAACTAAATCTACATTAGAAATTCATCAAATAAAACGAGATATTCATGAATGCAGCTACTCGAGAATTTTGTATTTTCTCAGAGGATAGCTACGCTATGATGTCACATTCACACTTTTAACAAATACAGTATCCAGGAAAAGTGCCAGCAGGCGTAGTGGGCAGGAAGTGTGATCTTTTTACATCAGATCCCTTCTGATATATAGGATATGCAAATATATATGCTTTTTTTAGAATAAGGGGACGCAATATTAGAAAGATGAGTAATCTTCAGAATCACACATTGCTCTTGACAGTTTCTGCAAATCCAAACCTAAGCAGCATTGACGTCTTGTTGCTTGAGTCCTAGAATATTCACATCTCGCAAAACTTTCCTCAAATGGGACAACATGAATGAATGTATGTGTCTCTTCCCGATGAAGGTGGTTAATTTTGCATTCAACGCAACATAGTGCTTTGGATAGCCACAATATATTCATGAAGTTTCTATTTTCTTGGACATTTGTTACAAGTTGTTAATCAAAGATAGTCCAAATTCAGACTTACATGACAATCTTGGCCTTGAGGCTTTATGAGATCAGAGATTCTCTTATTCATCTATAATAAATAAAAAACTGGAATGTTGAAGTTTTGGGAAAATAAACCTTTTTGGGGGAAATACAGAGGCTGCACTACATTTCCCAATATGCATCTGTAGGGGGGATCCTGGAGGAACAGCAAGAAGATGGATGGCTGGATGGCGTGTTTCCTCTGCCACTGTGTATACTGCTGCAGTAGAGGCTGCCTCCTGCATGAGGCTTTGCTGAGGAGTTTCAGTCACAGAGGAAGACATCCACAGGGAGAACACGGCTTCCGATTGGCTGCCGACCCCTGAGAAGCCACCAATCAGACACCATTTCTGCTGAGTGACTGTGTGTTTCCCTCTCCATCTCTGAACGCACTGTGCCAGCCTGCGCATATCTTTATGCTTGCAGCCCTGCATCCACGCGTGTGTCTCTATGTGTGCAGGATGCTGAAATCTAAAGCCATGGACAAAGGGGAGGACCAGGGGTGGAAATGCTGAAGATATTGTTTTTTTAAAGGGAGTTAAAAGGATATACAGTGAAGGAACAAGCAAACAGAGACAGAACAGATGTTGGGGAGGGAG
>OMNM01001993.1:0-12364 GCA_900302745.1 Parablennius parvicornis | reverse complement strand
TCTTGCACTTCTAGTTTGTCAGTCGTTCCCTTTGAATTCCATCAGAAGTGTAATAAGTTTGGCGACGACAAACTGGGTCAAAGGTCATTTGACTCCTGGTTCGTAGATATGGGCTTCATTTTATTTACTGGTAAAACAGCTTAACAGCTCATGCTTACGTAAAATTTCGATCTGAGCTGTTTTCCTTTATAAAGTGTATGTACAGTAATTCCCTTTGCAGCGCAACAACAGACAACAGCTCTGTAGTATGAGGCTTGATGAAAAACCCTTACTGAGTACTTTTTCACAAAAGAAACCCCGTCTAGCTCCAAATAAAATGCATTTAAAGTCAAAAAGCTTGAAGAAAATCGAATGAAATGCGCAGGACCCTGACCTTAATGCTCAGCTCTGTTTACAATCCAGTCCGAAGGCGTTCTACTACCAGTGTTTCGGATTAACTGGTTTCCATGTTAACTGGTGACCGACTTCCTTTAAAGTTCCTCGCAGCCGCAAGTACAACAGATGTTAAAAACCCGCCAGGACAGAGACTCACCAAAGGTTCGACACTTTCAATCTTGCGGTTAACCGGTGTTCGTCTGGACAGAAACGGATTTCTGTCGACTTCTTTCGTTACATGCGACAACAAAGGACGCTAAAGAGTGTCGGTCACAAGTTAACAGGGAAACCATTTAATCCGAAACACAGGCTCTTAAAGGTGCCTCTCAATTCTTTAGAATATCTTTGAAAATTATGGAAAAATTCTCTTTTCCCAGTAATGTCAACACTGTTAACATATAAAGAGGAAAATATCCTCCTAATAGTTTGAGAGATATGTTTTCATTTTCATGACGTTTAGGAGAATGTTGAAAAAAAATACTTGAAATATTTTGTTTGCTATATCTAACATGGAAGTTAATCCAGTTATCTAATTTACTAAACCCTGTGGACTGTGGGTCTAATTCACCATATGTTGTAGCCTACAAACAAATTGCAGAAATAGTCACACTATTGATTTCACAGTGTATAAGAAAAGTAAATTAATTTGATCCTCATTTTCAACTGTAAATCGTAAATACCGTTTCATTTTCATTCACCACAAAGACAATGTGTTGCTGAACCTGGTTTATTGTTTTGAGTAGTTTGTCAAAAATACAGAATAAATTGTTCCATCAGAACAAAAAGTTGAAAGCATGCAATGCTTATTAAAACATTTCCATGACGTTAAAAATCTGTTCAAAAAAGGACACAGGCACCGATTACTTTTTAACACACAAATTTTCATTTTACTGAACCCCCCCAAAACAACACAAAACAGTCATTGCTTAAATGTAGATTAAGTTTAAGGGAATATTTATACTGATAAAACCCAGTAAGCCATTTCTGTTTGTGAGTGAGGCAAAAACATTGTCATTGTAAGTTGTTAACTCAATCTGCTGCCCAGGATGGAATAATGTGACTTTAGTGTAGAAAAATAAAAGTTGTTTAACTTCAGGCTGCAGATGTTGAGCATTCGTCTCACATAATGAACAAAGAAAACAAAGGTAGCTTTTTAACCCAGTCAAACACCTTGAAAATTATCTTATTTGTCCTAAACAAACCATTCTAAAGCTTCAACGGTATAGATTGTGGTTAACGTTATTTAACATGTCTTCACATATATATAAAATGGACTAAAAGGAAGAACCACCGAATAAACAAAAGAAAAAAAAAAAAATCAAACTTCGATCAATCTGATTCACCAAGAAAAAGGGTCAATATGAAAACATCCCCATTGGCAGCCATCTGCAGTCCTTGGATGAATCCTGCCAGTCTGATAATGTCAATATTTTCTTCTTTTCTTTTTCTTCTAATCTCCCTTAGTGAGGAGGTCTTCAATGTAGGCATCGAGTTCATCATCTGTATTAATGTCAATATCCTTGAAATACGGAAGAAAGAAAATTTTTTTTTTTACATGCATTCATCAAAACAAATGTATACTGAGAAAATCTGCTGATGTCTCACCTCTTGTACTTTCTGTAGAAGTGCCACAATGTTTGTTCGAAGCTTCTGCAGTTTCTCATCAGCTTCTCTCAGTTTCACCTCAGTGTTGTTGCTCTTCTCCTCCACAGCTTTGGCTCTGGCATCAGCTCTGCTCTGGTACGAATTACACAGCGACTGCAGACCTGATTCATACTGCTGGAAATACTCTTTCTAAATGGAGAGAATAACACATCCAAAAAACTCAGTACAAAACAAAGAAAAGTATCTCATGCAAAATCAGCAAAGGCCATTTGAGATTAGCTTCAATGGAGGATTAAAAAGGGTAAAGCTGTAAAACCAAGTTTTAAAGGTCACTGATCTCTATTCAGTCACTAAATGCTCCAAGTTTTCACAGATGATCCATTTTCCAAAAATGCTTGTAAAAAACAAAATCATTTAATATTTTGAAATGTGTCTCAGATTGAGATTTGTTGTTATTGATTGCTCCACTTGTTCAAAAGGAATTAGGAATATAACCCTGAAATACAGATTTTTCTTAGACATGCCCATAATTGATCAAATAAAAGTAATACATATACAAGTATTATTTCAAAGTAGTGAACACAAATACTTTTACAGCTTAAAAAAAACTCAATTCTTTGATCATCTTTTACCACTTTCACAATTACATTTACCAACCAAACTGATGTAAGTCTGAGTTTTTAGCAAGTTTCACATCCACAGACCACCTGGTTTCAAACCACAAGTAAAGGATGACATGTTGTAACCCAGACATTTCCAACTAAAGTGTCTGGTAGACCTCATGACCTGCAGAGCATTTCCTGTGTCCCACTGAAGCTCCCTTATCTCCATATCTGGCCAATTTAAAGCCATTTTGCAACACAATCAGCTCATTCTTACTATTAACAGTTGCCAAGTTAAAATATTGATATTAATACTGGGAGGTTGGCGGCTCAGTGTGAAAACGGCTTAAAAGACTTCAATGTAAAACTGCAGCTTTTTCATGTTAAAGTTACTCGACCAGAATTTTTTTTTTTTTAAATATACTTCCAATAAAAGGTCTCACTTCTGAACAGAGAATAAACCAGTACACAAAAACAAGACCATTAATACGCATTTCCATAAATTTCCAACCTGCAGTTGCCTAAATTGATCACATTGAAGTCGATATGTTTACAAACAAACCGTATCGGTTTGTTTTGCGAACCACAGTCATCTTCAGAAACCTGTGTGCATGGCTTTCTGGGTTATCAAAGATGACGTCGTAGCAGCTCAAGTGAAAATATCAACATTTGACTGATTCAACCCGGAAAAATGCCAGACTTATCAACCAAAGAGTATTGAAGCCACGAGAAGAGTCTTGAATGTAGTGAAACTAATCATTGATTAAATTTCCAGTTGCAAATCGAGATCGAGGGATATCGAGTGTAAAATTGGGATCTTGAGATCTTGGGAATGTTGACGAGTTTCCTTGGCCGACAACATGTCAACAAACTGGGGTAGATTCCGCAAAATTTGAATGCTGGAAATACGTCTTTGTATGAGCGCAACGACAACTTTCCTTCAGGAAGTTGTGTTGACAGAGATGTAGATCAACCACTAAAACTGGGTCCTACATTTTTAATTTTTCCCATGTGGATTCTGGTACAGTAACTTTAATCTGCCGTGTTTATCCATCTTACCAATGGAAAAGCCACCAGCTCCTCAGCTGTCATGCTGTTCACGTCATCTTTTGGAATCCGAAAAGCAGGAGGGAAGAAATAACGAAGCATTGTCCTGTAAAATTGACAAACACGGTAAACAAAGACCAATGTAACGAACCATTCTGAAACCTTTATCACGTAACAGTGTAGAAACAGCAGAGATTTCCTGGCAGGAGCTCACCTCAGCATGGTGACCAGGCTGTCGGTCACCTCTCGGCTGGTTCCTGGTTGTGTGGTGTCTGGTTCCATGGGGGCCGGCCCCTTCTCAGTCTCCTGCTGGGTGTCTGGCGTCTGAGAGATTGGAGACGGCGGCCGCATCAAGCGGACCTCGTCGCTGCCCTTAAACACCCTTTGGAGAAAGACGTATGCATGTGCGAAATATCCATCATAAAGAAAACATGTAGAGCACCACACAAACTCTCACCATCGGTCTTTAGGAGTAGCTCGAGGGACGTAGTCAAATTTGACTTTCCAGCGGATGCTCTGTTTGTTCGCCTCCACAGCGACGACTTTACCTGTGTACCACTCCTTGTTGACACGCACTTCAACCAACAAACCCTTGTCTGTGGGGGGAAATAAATAACACACAGCAGATTAGAAAATATTAAACATTTCTGGTGTTGTTTTTTGAAGTAGAGGAGACAAATAATCTCACCTTTCTGGGCACTTTTAACGTTGTTCTCTTGATCCTGTTGTGTTTTTTCAGGTGCCTGCAAAAACAGAATTGTGTAAATATGACGACTGTGAGGAGTCCCCCTCAGACAAAAATTGAGTGATACTGGAAAAATACCCGAGACAGAAGTTAAGTGACACTATGACTTGAACATGATCAGTTCAAGAGAATGGTTAATTGAAGAAAAATAAGAAAAGGTTAAAAAAAAAAGTTAGTAAAATACTTTTCATAGTGAGAGAGGTCATTTGATGAAACACCCACAGCACTTGGTTAAAAGTCTTATTTGTTAGAAGCTGTGAGAGCGGATGATGCCCAGCTTTAGTGGAGGGTAGTAGAGAGAGGGACCTGGTAAAGCTACCTTTGCTTTAGCCACATGCTCTGCAGTGGGTTCGGGTTTAAGGGCAGAGCTTGGAGTGGTTGTAGTCTGCCGTGATGAAGCAGTAACTTTCTTCTCAGGCTGAGACTGTGTGCTAACCTGCAAGGTGGACAGCAGAGGAGGGGGTCCAGTAACCTACTTAACAACCTGGCGAGCCCAGTTTCATGTTTTCTTTACTATGTGGACATGAACGTGATCTTGTTCTGTCTGATTTACTGAGCTATTGTTCAGAGTCTCAGTGCAGCACAGTGAACTGGAGTACAAAGAGTCAACACGTCATGCAATCAGACAAAATAATGCTGTTGAAAGTCTTCTGTGCAGAGATTACAACAGTCATCAGCATCGCAGGCAAACATAAACGATGTAATATGTGACACATTTCTCTTCAGGGAAAAAGTCAAACATTTGTCAAAAAGAGTAAAGCAGTTTCAGCTTCCTCCTGCTCACGTCTTTAAAATTGCATTTTAACTTTGTATTAATTATCAATGCAAAGAAGATTTAAATACAACTACAAACAAGATATCAACTGTTTTTAACATTGTTCAGCTTAATTGTTTGTGAAAGATCATGTAGACCTTACAACAATATGAGCAAAGAGCTGCTGCAAATGGTCATTTTCACCCTAAGACTTACACTTTCATAGAAATAATATAATATATGGCACGAGAGAGAGCGCAAAGCCAACAAGCAGCAAATAAACAGCAGTACACGTCTTTACTGTTCATAAACGCGTGTTGCCTATTGCACCACACAAGATCAAGACAACTGAAAGCAAAGTAAACACAATTTCCCAAAACTTGAAAATTAAGGAAATTACTTTGCTGAAGCAGATCAGGCACACAACAATTAAAAAAAAAAAATTATGTAACACACTTAAAGCTTGTCAGCTGTTTAATAAAGCTTTTGTTTACCATATATGATTAAAACCACTTGCTTTAATAAAAAGAAAATGCCGCCTTTTTTGTCACCATTTGAGTAATTTATCTGGGAAAAAGGACCACATGTATACAGGCATTTTTTACATATTTTTTAATCGTTAGCTGCTGATGTGTACGACTTTTCTTCAATAACATTTTAATGAGATTAAAAAAATCTGCACTCCAACAAAATCTACTGTTTCAAGTGAACAACGTTGCACATTTACCTCGTCTATTTTACGTTTGGGGGGCGGAGTTTTCCCACCCACTTTGCCACGGTTACCAGAGGCTGCGGCCATTTTGGACTTCTTGGTCTGTGGTTCTTCTTCACTCTCCTCGCTGTCTTCGTCCTCCTCCTCTTCATCTTCTTCTTCCTCTTCCTCCTCCTCCTCGTCGTCACTGTCCTCCAGCTCCATTATTCGCTTTCGCCTTCCAACGGGTGCTGATTTTACTGGTGATGCTTTGGTAGATGCCTGCATGAAGATGACAGCTGTCACTATTTCACATTGAGTTAAAGGCGCGTTCACATTTCCCCGTTTGAACCGGACCAGAGTGTCTTCAGGGAGTTTCTGGTAGGGATGGGGCCTATCCGATCCAGTTTCGATACCAACTTATTTCATGGATCGGAAATGTCCAATCAAACCAGCAGAAATTTCCGATCCACGAGCCTCGTCTGTGTTTACTGTCTGCCTGATCTGCTGGCTGGCTTCAAAATGTGGAATGGATTTCCTGAATGGAGCTGGGTCTCAATGAGACTTGGATTAATGAGTCATATAAAATCAGCCTCGTAAAATCCCTATATATATGTATCCCTTATTTCTAAGAAAGACCGCTTTGTTTGGGCGTCTTCGAACGCCACCCCGAACTCTGAACCAAATCTAACAATGATCTCTGGTCCCCTTGAAAACATCAATCTCTGTTCTAATGCAATTGGTTCTTTCCAGCGTGCGGGGTAAAAGAACGTGACATATGCATTCTGGGTAGTAAACAAACAAAGCTAACTGCACCAATCAGAAGAAGCAGACACAGAAAGAAAAAGCTGAAAAATATCTCGTAGGCTGACGTGGAGTAGTGAGAATTGATCTGAAGACTATATATCACAGTTGTTTGTCTCTTCCCATTAACCACAAGCTAACTAGCCAACATGGGCTAAAGCAGCTGGACTTGCGCTTTCGGTCCAGATCAATCAATGAGCAGTGTTTCTTCTTTACTTCCTCTCTGGTTGGTGTTTGTTTTGGGTGACAGTGCCCCCAAACCATCAGCTGTTTTAATTGTGTGACATTTTCCAAGCGGTTTGATCTGGTCTCAAAACACCGCTGTTGAATGCCACCTGAACTGTAACTCACCCGTGAGCTGCGACTGGATGGAGGCGTCTTGGCCACAGCTTTGGGTGAAGGCTTAGCAGCAGGTGGAGGAGGCTTTGCCACCGTTCGAGATCTGGACGATTCTTTCAGTGGAGGAGGCGGGAGGGCAGAAGCTTGGGTGAGCCGCTGTGAAGCTGCACGTGGTGACGGGACACTTGGGGCATTTTTCAGATGAGCAGGGAGTGGCGGGGAACGGGGACGGCCTGTATTCCTGTCAGAGGATCTAGTCGCCTGGAAAACAGCACACACCTTTTTATTAGATAGTGCATGAAAAACGAGAACGGGCACTCGCACACCTTTGGCAACGCTACATTTGTTTGGGAAACAGAGTTAGCATCACTAGTATGTCAGCACATATCGATGCTAACAAGCCTGTCAGATTAACACAGATAAACTGCTACCCGAGTCAACGCGCTCACACCTGACTCAGTCTGCTGTGACATTGTTAATAGTCGGCCAGAAAAAAAGCAAACAAGGACAATTTTTCACTACAAATTATACTGAATATTTTTTTAAATGACACATGGAAGCACATACCTGTGAGGAACCCTCAGTGGGCTTCATGCTGACCTCCAGTGGCAGTTTCTTAACATCTGCTGCAGACTTGATGGTGTTAGTTTTCTGAAGGAAGAAAACAGAACATTTGTGCCCTGATACAAACGGATAAGAAAGATATTCAGACTCTAGTAAGAAACCTGCAAAGCCTCCAGTTTCTCCTGCTGCTGTTTGATTTTCTCTGTCAGCTCTTTCTGTTTATCTTCAGCTGTTGGCTTGTCCTTCTTCAAAACTCCACACGGCAAATTCTGCTTCTTTTCAGGTGCATCACACCTGAAATCATAGATTACCCTCAAGAATCAATTAATTGTTTGCTATATGCAGAATAAGAGTTACACCTCAACTATTATGATGAATTTATAAGTATTTTTGTGGTTGTACCTGTCTTGAGAGCTGTCAGGGTTCATGAGACACACCCAACTGTCTGGGTAGCGTTTGTCCACTGCGTCCATTTGGAAAGGAAGTGTTCTCCATTTTAAACATTTATCTAAACAATAAATGCATAATTATCAGGAAATGTAGAGATAAAATCAGATTAGTTACCAAGTGGGGACCTAGTCGGGATACAGTAAAGGTGTGTGAACGTACCGCACTGAATGGTAAGCGGGATCTCCATGGCGCGACGTCTCTTGTATCTCAGCTCAGATGAGGGAGGTGCAGACCAGCTGGCGGACAGATATCCAAACTCATCCCAAAACTTTACAATGCCTTTCTGAGCTGCAGAACAAACACAGACACTTTTTGTTTTTGAATTTGTTTTAATCCAGCAACAAATGATGTTAACTATTTCCAACAACATAGCAGGTCTGGAAATTAAATTTTTTTTTCTACTTAGTTCAAATGCTTAATTTAACTTAAGTTCAAATATATCACCGTCAATATGTGTGTTCTAGATTATTATTTCTATTCTTCCAGCCCATAAAAATTGTTGCTTTTGTTTTGGTGCAGAACAGGTACTTAAAACATTTCACTGCCCATTAGAATATGCATAATTGTTGTTTGTGACAAATATAAGACTTGACACAATCACTGTAACTACCACCGTTGCTATCTGGCTTGATAATACCACCTCAATCAACGATGAGTTAAATAATAAAGGTGGCAGAGAATTTTATTTTATTTTAACTTAAATACCTAAAAAAACTACAACAAAAACAGTGATGTATCCATTAAAGGATGTGACATGTCATACGACTTTAGATTACTTGGACATATCCAAGTGTGATCTTCCATAAAGATTCACATCATCCTGTTTTTGGGTGCAATTATTTTAATTGCCCACTGATCTTGCCTAACATTAAAAGGTTATGTATCATGTACCTTTTTTTTATGTTAAAGGACCAAAGTATAAAGTTAAACAACATGAGGTAGTGAAGTTTGAGGCCAGAACAATCTCAACATCCTAAAACAAGTGACTAGTTTCCAAAGTGTGTTGAACAAACTTCTGGTAACAAAGAAGAAAACACCTCTATATAGCCAGTGTTTGATTTGTGAGATACTGTAGAAACATGAAACCAAAACATGGTGGGCTCTGTGAGGGACGAAAGCACACACAAGGAACTGACTCAAGTGAAACTAACTGTGTGGAGTTTCCCCCTGGTACTCTGGTTTCCTCCCACAAAAACATGCACCCTGGCTCCCTCAGCAAGACCCTCAGCTGCTCTGTGTGGCTGCCTACCAATGGCTCTATTCAGTAAAGAAATCTCTCCTCTGGAGACTAATAAATACACGAAGGCAGGATAAAAGACAGGTTGCCAGTCCTTCATAGGGTAAACACAAAGAGGCAGCGCATCATTTAAATTCAAAGCCATCAATAAACCTCAAACTCATGTGGTAGTAAATCAGATGATGTAGTTAAAACCCAGATGCACACAGACACAAGAGACCAAACCCTAACCTGAAATCGAGTCACGGAAGATCTCACTAATGGAGTGCTCATCACAAAACCGCTGAAACAACCAGCATGCAATTCTACTTAATTTCAACTAGCCTTCAGTATTTGGATGTACAAACTACAAACAGGGCAGCATGCCTGAAAATATTGAGGCATGCTGCCCAAAACCTTCCTTACTTTCATAACATGAATCCGTGAACATGACAAACACAACTAGTCATCAACGTGTTATTGTCAGATGAAGCTCAAAATAGACACACAGCCATTTATTCAGACTTACCAATGTTGGTGTCCTTCCAGTACTGAGCTAAATATTCCCCCATGGATTTTAACAAATGTCGATACTCTTTAGCATCTGCAAAGTCTTGTTTGTTGTGTGTGGGTTCCAGCACTAAATACGGGACATCTACAACTCCGACGACACCACCGCATGCCCTGAAAAACACAAATCATATTACTGCTGAAGATTTTAGTGTTATTAAGTTCCCACTTCTCAGCGAATCCACGTATTTCACTTACATGCCTCCCTCCAGCTGAGGCCCCGTCTTCTCATACATCTTAATGAGACGGGAGGAATTGTACACAAACATCCCATCCAGGTCCCTCTGGTCAATGTTCACTCCAAATACAAAGTTCAACTCTTTGGGCTCCTTTAACGCTCTGTAGAACAAGAAAGAAATCAGAACCGCAGAAATGGAAAAAGTACGTCAACGTGTTTAAATCAATGATTTCTTTAGAAAGAAAAATAATCACACTGGTTGGAAAATGGAGACACATTTTTCAGCTGCCAATAGCAAAAAAACAAACCAAATACCAATAAATAGTTGGTTATTCTAAACACTTTGTTCACCCCATGCAAAGGTTTTTAATTATCGTACTTTTGTTTGAGTTCCAGATTCCTTTTTTTCATTTCAGCATCTCGTCGAAGCATCATGGCCGAATCCTGAACTTTCCTCAAAACTGCCTGAAGAAATTAAATAAGGACAGAAACAATGGAAATCATGACAGATTAAATAAACTTTGCTTTTTTTCTCGTCTTCAAGCATTTTTTAATAACACGAAAAACAATGTGTTGTACTTCTTGTTGAAAATTGCCAAGCAAAATTTAGTGAATTTTCCCTGAACTTCATTAAAAACTTTTCCATAAAATAAATTAACACGTTTGGTAAATAAAATCTGATAATTTGCTTACCCGTGACTCTTTGGACAGGTCATCTCCTAATCTGGCCTCTAAAGACAGGCGTTTGCTCTCTGCCTCTCGAGCCTTCTCCTCGGCTTGAGAACAAATAAGAACATTCATCAGGCTGCTCCAGTTACAAAAAAACTCACTCAGGAATAAACATTACTGACTTACCAATCTTTGCAAGGTGATCTGCTTTTTTAATTTCTTGCTCAGCGCGAGTTTTAAAGCGATTTGATGAATATTTGTAAACCCTTTGAACAGAAAAACAAAACAAAACATTATAGTCAAGACCTTGGCGTTTCGAAAAGAAATGCAGCTGTTTAAGTGAGCACTTATATTGACCTTGGTTTATAAAGACAGCAGGAAAGTCTCTTTGTTCTGACTTTGTGTCCCTGGATAAAAATTCTCATACGTGGATCGATGTACAAAACAGCCGCATAGGCCCTGAATGACCTCCTCTCTGGCTTCCTGTGAAAGGGAATAATGGATCCATCAACATTCACAGAATAACAAACACCACAAATGAAGAATGTACCATGTTTATCAAAGTACTCACACTCCTTCAGTGGGCGTCCCAGCCATCAGAATGTCCTGGTGATCAGTCTCCACATCCAGCTCTGGTTCTCTGGTGTCCATCAGCTTCAGGTTGTAGACGATCACAAGAGTACCTTAAAATAATAATAAAATACAGAGCAGCGGTACGTTACAAACAGTTCAGTCATGACGTTCGTCAACACAAAAGCACACAGATATCATCCGAACCATCCGTGTCCATAGGATCTGTTGACCATTGTGATCATAAGGGTAAGAAATACCATAAGAATATATATTTAAAAACTACAGTGTAATATACAAGTAATCTTAGCTGCAAATATTCTACTTTTGTTCTTTATATTCAGATTTAAAGATTCAGCTTGCCTTTAACCTGAAGCAGTATTTAGTGTAGATTGTAGCCTCTTCTGTAGCAAACTAATAATATTGCGAAGTTTTGTTAAGTTCACTTTGTTTGCCAAGATTGCAACGGAAGACAAATCAAAGACGATCTTTCCACTTTGCACATTGATAATCCACTAATGAGCTTACCAGTACAGCTTTCTATTTTTTTGAACTGCTCCATCAGCTGCTGTTCGTTTTTAAAAGGTGAGTATTTGAAGATCAGTTCTGTCTCTATGGCATATTTCTCTGGATCAGCAGTGAGTGGCTCCTTGGTCTTCAGGTCCCAGGAAGGCAGAGGAACTATAACCTGAACAGAAGATCATAGATTGTAAGTCCAAACGTCGAGAGCACTGAACTCTTCACTTTCCGACGACAGCTGAACGTAAACTGAAATTCTGAATATCAGCTGTTTCCATCACAACCAAAAGTGTGGCACTGAAAAAAGACACTTGCTGGCCTGGTTCTTGTTTCCATACTATCATGTCTGTGACATCTATGTATTTGTCATCCATCTACATGCGTAGATACCATTTGTGGAAAATACATCAATAGGGTACACATCCAATTAAGTAAGCTTGTTTCTCAAGCTTTTTAAAATGTGTGCCAGTTGAGAAATTGCTGCGCTCTCCAAGTACCACCACTATGAGCAACCTGAACATGCAGTAGTGGAGGATTACCCATCAGCTATGAACTATTCTCGAACGACAAATATTGATTCCTTCTACGACGATAATTTACGTACCAAACTAATCTAAACAGGGTGTAACACCTACATGTGAATAATGTCTTTATTTCAAATAATAA
>OMNM01001989.1:0-12867 GCA_900302745.1 Parablennius parvicornis | reverse complement strand
AAAGCTTTTAAACAATCCCATTTCAGCTTCACCTGTTACTGGGTAAAGAAATTTGCCCAAAGGTTTTCACATTCAATTCTGCAGGCGTCTGCAGTGTAAAATAAGCGTCGGTCATACGGATGCTTCAATCAATCAGATTTTGAGTGGGCGACTCAGGGCCTTCTAGCAGGCCTAGCGTGCCTTCTGATTGGCTCGTCAGAATTCACTCTCCAGCGACAGCTTACTGCATCTGTAGCAAGCTGCGCAAACAAAAATATAGTTGTGTTGATTTAATAGTGGTTTTGTCAAACTACAATGGCTAAAGGAGAAGATAAAGAGATTTGTTTGCAGATTTATTGTTTTCAGGACGGACTTTTCCAAGAGGTCATTGAATGCACGGCAGCACTTCCAGCACTACGGAGGTCTGGTGCAATTTACCTGCAGGATTCACGATTATATTATTTGCAATTATATTATTTTCAAGACGACAAAAAGCTGACGATTGTCAACCTCCTTGACCCCCAGAGGTTTCGGTAAGCAGCCGCTTTTTTAAGTAGTTGCAGCAGAAGGAGAGCGTGAAGTTATGATTTTTTCATCAGAAAAGGTATTTCTTCTGACTCCACGAGTGTTTATCTGTGATGCAACAGCTCTTTATCCTGCATTTCTGCATATTAACATGGTTTTTGTAGCCATAAAGAGTTATTGAGAGGTGGGATGACTCAGACCAGCAGCAATAGTTAGGCCTAGGTTTAGGTCTGAAATGCACGGCCCGCCACTGTGAAAACTATAAAAACAGTTGGAGTCTCCACTAAAAGCTGTAACTTTCCTTTCAATGTGTTAAATGATAACACAACACAAACCTTTAGGGAATTGTCATTGAAAGGCACAGATATGATATTTTCAAAAAGGAAAATGCACTGAATGGATAAAGTATAGTTGTTTGCCCATCTATCAGATACAAACATCAGTGCATTCTATGATTGGATCAGCTTTTAAATGTGCACTTAGTAAATCCAGTGTTTTACTTAACTTTTTTTTCCCCCAACAAAAAGTACTCCATGCTTTAATCTGGATAAAAAAAAAACTACATAAAAAAAGCTAAACTAAACTGAACCATTTTAGATAATCACCGTGGGCTACAAAAAAAAAAAATCCCCTCACTGGTTAGATAGTGCCATTGCATTTAAGAAAGTGGAGGAATAAATAAATTATTGAAATAATTACCAGTTGCGCTTCTAAATTATTAAATTGTTTTTTGGATGTTACCATATTCGATAATTTCTTTAATGGTAAATTGAAGAAAATATTGGAATTCAGCAAACAAAGGAAAACAAATTACCCCAATTTCCAATATAGGAATTATTTTCATGGTCTTTCTTCTCATATTATAATCATATTTCCTGTTAGTGGACCTGATTGATGCATTTATGTTAAATATATTTAAATGTTTTAAAATTTGGCTTGAACATGTGCACTGTACGGATGGATGGATGGATGGATGGATGGATGGATGGATGGATGGATGCATTGTTTCTAAAGGTTTAAGGGATCCACACGAACTTCCTTAAATTTGCATGTTTACCTGGCAAGATGGTCCTCTGTATCCTTGAGGGCAAGCACACTCCTCCACCTCCAGAGCGCGCTCGTTTCCAGTTGAGCGAGGAACTGCGATATCCATCTTGATGTCTGAGATACTGTTTAACACACGTGATAATAATGAATATGCCTAAGCTATTTGACTGATTTGCAGTTGTCTTGAATTTGAGTATGCAAATGAGGAATTTGCCATCCTACCTGCTCTCAGCTAAGCTGTCCATGTATGTGGCCCTTATCATGAAGACACTGACGTCAGCCAGGGCCATGAGCAGGTGCTCACGAGTGCATGGCTGCCCATCAGCACGACGCCACGCAGACTAACGGGGAAGAGAAGCAAAGGTTTGCTCTGTGAACATCATCAGGAGAATTCTGGTTTAACTAAAGGAGCGCAACACACACCTCTCTGAAGGTCACCGTGACGGTCTGCGGGACACGTGGGAGGGGCTTAGTCTGAGAGTAGTGCTCCAGGAAGATGCCGTTTCCTTGGAGAACCACATCCGGCTGACCGTCGATCACCAGCGAGCGCTGATACGGTTCAAAACGCACAATGTAACGCAGCTCCCCGCCATAGGCCGTCACCTGGTGGCAACATGACGATAGGAGAAGTTCATCTCAAGAAAAAAGAGTAGTGGAAAGGTATTTCACCCCTATGATACCGTGGAGGAGTCACAAGACATCCACGTTGAGCTTGTCTGGTAATTCAAGCCAAAGGTTCAAAGGAGGCTCAGTTGGGGGATAAGTACAGCCTTTTTCACTAGACAACAAGCTGAGGCATGAATGAGAGGGGCAGAGAGGGCAGAGAAATCTAGCTCAAGTCGCACTTGACAGTTTTTTTTTGTTTTTTTTTTTGTTTTTTTTTTGCCTTCCTTCCCTGTGATGTTTTTCCTCTCACCTTATCGCCCCTGAAATTCTCAGGCAGGACCCAGAAGTAGATGTCATTGGGGATGCTGGAGAAGGAGCGGTAAACGACTTCAGACGAGCCCCTCTGAGAGATGCCTTCAGAGATGGTTCTGGTGTTGGCGCTGTTAGCGAGTGAGAAGAGTTGCCCGTTCGCTCCTCCTCGCACCTGACAGACACAAAACAATACACTTGACTGAGATGTGAACTCTCAATGTACCTTCACACACTGCATCTCTCCAACCTCGCACCTGAATGGATTTGCTGATACAGCAGGACTGAACAAACACTGAGTCAAACCTCGATACCAAAAATATTCGCTCCACCCTCTCCCAGTCGGAGCTTTGCCACCTCACCTGTTCTCTGTTCCAAGAGGAACTGGCGCACTGCTTGGTGACGCCCATGCAGAAGCAGCGCAGGCAGCCTTCGGGGTTGGTCTCTGATAGATGGAAGAATCCTTGCTTACACTCGTCACACAGGGCGCCCGCCACGTTGTTCTGCAATACACACCCGAGGAGAATATAATCACAAGGACACAAGTAATCCGTCAGCCTGCTCAGTAGATCGTTCCACACATATTAAGGGAAGACACATCACTCGTATTTCACTTTTAATTAGTTTTTTCTCTACCGTGATTCAATTTTTATAAATGAGTTTCCCTAACACATATATTGACCTAAATATTGCCTATTTCCATAGATTAGGTTATGATGAGGGCTCTTCATATCTTCATAGATCTTTTTTGTTAACTGTTATGGAAGTGCATTGGTCTTTTCTTTACATATTTCAGTGAGCACACTGTACTTTTGTAGTCCAACCTCCCTTGTAGGGCCCAAAATACATTGAGGGAGGCCCAAAAAACACTAGACAGGTTTACATGTATTTGAGAATTAAAATAATTTTTATGGACTGCGGTCACAAAGGGGTTAGGATTGCGATTGTAGTCAGAGTAAGATTTAGTTATTTCCAGGATCAGGGATCATGAAATGCATTAATCAATGGAAACTCCTGACAATGATGGTACCGTGTGTGTGTGTGTGTGTGCGTGTGCGTGCGTGCGTGTATGTGTGTGTACAATGACTTTTCCTTTAGGTATTTCTATTATTCAACAGTGAAGCAGCTCAAAGTACATTTTCCAGTCTTAAACATGGCACACAGATAAAGAGTGTCATAACCGTGACCTCCATATTTACAGTAGTCACCAGTTCACCACAGTGTGTCCATACCTTACAGCTGCAAGGCCTGCTGCTGGAGCTGATACTTCCTCTGTTATCACATTTGGAGCTCTCTGTGGGGAGATAGCAGTGGAAGCAAGATGACATGTGGAGAGGGAAACGGTTCCAGCTACTCTGCATAGCTGCGGCATGACCACATACTACAAGGCTACTGTAGAAACTGACCTCACGGTAATCATTACACGTGGTTCAGTTCTCCTCCTGATCTGATCATACTGTTGGAGGACTACTGGGTGCAACAGGTTGAAGAAACCCATTGTTTCATGCCTTGTTCTTTGTGTGACGGATATATACTCACGGTTAGGAATGCATTTTCCATTAGGTAGAAGTGGGTTGCCTTGGTAACCAGGAGCACACCTGAAATAAAAAAAAGTCAAGTGTTTTAACATAATTGCACTTAGTTCCATTGCTTGCACCCTGTAAGCATTCCTTTACTGTAATAATGGCAATGCAACTACAATGTCTACACTGAGGTAGACTAACAAGGTTATTATGCTAAGAATTAAAAGATATGCTTCCGCACTTTTCACAGCGTCTTCCTGTGTATCCGGTCTGGCAGGCATCACATGTCGGCTGTTGGTCAATGTTCAGGAAGCAGGTGTCCGAGAACCTACAAAGCCCAACAAAAAAAAAAGCTATTTATCAAAATTAAGTAGCAGTAAGTGGATAAGTGAGTCATTGACAGGTGAGCGCACTCAGATATTTTAGGCTTAGGTTGAAAATAAAACACTGAAATGTACAATAGCTCAGTGTATTTACAGTGAGGCCTCATTCGTGTGATGCGAGTGCTTGTATATGCTTCTGTTTCTGCTAAGTTTGCATGTGTACGTGCAATCTGGATGGGTGTGTGACCTTACCGACGTGAGGTTTCAGTGTACGGGCAGGGGCAAGGCTTGCAGTCATCAGGGCGACCTCGGCTGGGGTCACCAAAGTAGCCCGAGCGACACTTGTCACACTGAGGGCCCTCTGTGTTGTGCTGGCAGCTCTGCGGTAACGGAGAACACACTGGTTATTCACCTGAAAAAATGATGCCTCTCAAAATTAGCTTGAAATTTACAGTTTGACATTTTTGCGGATGTGTGTTGTCATCACGCTCACGCTGTGGATTCAGTGAAAACCGAAATGATTTTTTTATTTCTCTACTTTAAATGTAAAGCTAGATCCTGTTGTTTAGAAGCCTTGCTTGGCATAAATATCCTGCACGGGGTAACATGTTAACCTCTAAAAATATCCAACTTCCAGCATATAAATGGATTAGAAGAAAATAGAATAGAACGTAGAATAGAACGTAATGTAATAGGAGAATAGCATATGTAAGGAAGAATAAGAATGAGAAAGCATATGGATATTTAGATTGTATGTGGTACAATGAAAGTGATTCTGAAACCTCAGAATTTCCTCACAAAGTTAGAAACTTACAAAGCTTTATTCAGAAAGTGGTGTCAATCAAAGCAGAATGTTGTAATATATGTTTAAAAGATTAAGGGTACACTGTTATTTTATAATTTTACTAAGGCTCTAGGGATCAGTAGGAAATCAAAAGTATAGTTCTCGTCTGATGAGTCACTTTAAATAGTTATTTCTTCATTCCACTTCAGTTTTTTAATATATCAATTCATGGATTAACCTTCTACTTATTTAACTGCATCTTCTCAAAAAAAAAAAAAAAAAAAAGAGTAAATCATGCTGAGAAGGCATGCCCCTGATACAGGTAACGGTAAATAAAGAGAGAGTTAATACCAGACAGTGTCCGCTGATTGGGTCACAGGCAGTGGCATGTCCATTACAGTTGCATCCAGCACAGGTGCCGAGATAGGAGCCACCGGGGACACGCTCGAAACCGGAGGAGCACATCTCACAAGACAGGCCGGTATATCCAGGAGGACATCTGGGAACAATAAATACAAGACGGCGCTGAGCAGAGTTTCAATCCAGCTGTTTCAGTAACAAACTTTGAGGAGGAAAATTACAAAATTGCAAGCTGTAAATGGCCTGAATGATGTAAATAAGAAACAGCTGACTAAGAAAGAGTAAAACTTTTTGTCCTTTTTCTTTTTCTGTAAAGTTTTTTTTTTTAAAGAGAAACAAGTAGAGTGATGTGAATTAGATATCTGGCCACAATAAAATCCAGAGCCATTCAAATAATCACAATTTGGTAATCATTACAAAAAAAATGTTTTAGTTGTGCAAACTTCTCCAGCACATTATTCAACTAAATGTTTATTTTCATTTTTTTTCTTTTTACATTGTTGTTCAGTTTTTATAGTAATGAAATAATCTGCATGTACACTATGTACACTAGAGGGAACAAATTAAGTAATTATTCAGGTGAAATGAGAAAAAAAGGAGAATAAATTTAAAATACAAGTTGATTCAAGGGAAAGGGTGTTTGTCAGTGTATATGTGTGCAAATCTATTATTATTTAAACTTTTAACAACGTCATAGCGGTTTATAATATTTCATTTTACAGCTGCTGCAATGCAGTGTTTCAACAAATCAGCTTGAGAATGATGTTAAAAAGACTAAATTGAGACACAAACAAAAATGTATCAATCTTATAAAGAAAAGTGAGAAAAAAGGATGGATTTATTGGCTTGTACGTGTGCGTTCAATGAGTTTCAATGTTGAGGTTGGTAGGACATAGATTTTCAGATTTTAAATGTGTTGTAAGGCTTCTGCAGATTTGTAGGTGGAGGCGTAGTTTGGCAAAAAAGACCAATTTGGGATTGTAAGTCTGCAAAGGAAGCTGCCGCACCATCCAATGCATTTTGATTGGTTGTAGGAGGGAGTGGTGTAAGGAAACTGAATTTCTGACGCTATCATAAACATACTGCAGGCTGTCAGCGGTTGCAGTCCTACTGCATTACACACATTTCAAGCCATGATGGCAGGTATTGCTACAGTTGGCCATCTACTCAATGAGACAGGTGAAACAGTCGAAGAAGATTGTGCAGCTGCCACTTGTCTTAAAATATCTTCCCACCTCTACGTATCAACTAGTAAACCGATCCTTTCTTAAACCTTTTAAATGTTTGAGTAAAAAGGTTCTTTAGTTTTTGTGGGGTTTTTTTTCTTTATTTCATTCAAAAGTAAAAAAAAAATTATTTTTCAAATAAAAATAAAATATAAACATTTAAGTAAACAGTCTTAGCCCCAAAACCTCCAATTCGACACATTTTGAATGAAAAGGAGCAGAAGAGAAGATCACTCTTACGTTATCTTCCCTTTAGTTGCCTTTCAATCGCTTTGCATCAGTCTATTAAGTTCAACGTTCTAAATATTTACAGGTATTTTTAAGCATTTTGTGTGCAGTATTTCCAATATAAAAAAAAAACAACAACAAAAAAACATAATTTTCATGTTTGCTCAAATCAAATATCTAACATCTCCTGTTATTCATATTCAAATCTAATTTTCATTTTAGTGACATACATTTGACAGATAGTGGGTTTGATGGACCTCATTATCTAATATCATATATTATTTTCAGAGAGTTTCGAATTTTACCTGCACTCCTCGACATCCTTTGCATGACCCCGAGTGCTGAACTCCACAGAGGTGATGTCCATGACGATGTCACTCAGTGCCACACTGACCATGTGGTTATCGTATATGGTGCGGATGTTGATGCCATCCAGGTTGGCCAGAGTCATCAACAGCTCCTCCCGGCTCACAGCACGGCCATTCGAGTGCTGCCAGTTATCCTATAAAAAAAAAAAACAGATTTACAGTCAAAGTGGGAGTGAAAGCGCTTAATCTGATCAAAAGTTTGCTATTTTGAAGTAACTTCCGATTATATTTTAGCGTTTTTAAAATAAGCGAATGTCATCATCAAAGAATCGCCACAGGATTGTGCAGAATTTCCACTTGTTCTAGCAATAATCCTTTACTTGAACCAGAGCCTTACTTCAGTGAATTTGATCTCTTTTTGGTTGACCACACTGGGAGGGGTGCCGCTGCCTCTGCGGTAAACAAGTCTACGTCCATTTCCAACCAGGATCACATCTGGCTTTTCCACGGGCTCCGTCAAACCACGGGCCAGAATGTACCGCACCTTGAACTTCAGCGATCCCCCATAGGAATCAATCTAAAAACAGATGGGATGATTTTTTTTTTCAATGCATATGTGGGATAATAACTTCACTCCAAAAAAAAAAAAACAACAACAACAACAAAATGTTCTCAGTACTTTGTTGCCCACGAACTGGCGGGGTAAAGTCCAGAAGGAGTCCAGGTTGAGGAAACGACGGGACAGGTCGACAAGCTGGAACTCCTCCATCTCAGGGTTAATGAGCAGCTGAGTGGAGGAGAGAGGAGGAATGCCCGGTCTGGAGGGGTAGGAGACATTCACTCCTGAAAGAGATAGGAAAATACTCACACCACTGTATCTTAAAGGGTGTGTTCACACTGTCGATACGGGCACGATTACTGCATTAGTGGAAGTGTCAACACTGCACGCACAATAGTAAGCACCTCACAAGTTTGAGTCACTCCTTTGTAGTCTAAATCAATCAATCCATCTTTATTTCCATAGCACTTTACTTAGTAAACGTATAAAATAAGCTTTGAGATACAAATGTTCAGCTAGGAGTGTGTGAACACGCTAACGGACTCCATTGGGTGTAATTTTGGGTTCGGTGGCTAGCCCAAGGTCACATGGTCGAGATGAGATGTGGAATCGAACAACCAACTGTGGGATTGGAAGACAAAATGCTCTAGCAACTGAGCCACAGCCGCCCCACAATGATCCAAAGTTAAAAAAGACTGGAGTTTATACGTTTCTATTTTTTTTCTCCAATTTTGGATGCAGAACTACGCCACAAGTGTGATCATTGAATAAAAGTTAGCCCTATAAAAGTTTTTTTTTTCCATCATCACTAAGCGATGGATTCCTACTAAGTGTATGTTCATAGACAGCCTCTTTACCTTTGTAGTCCTCTTCGTCAGTGAAACGCAGGCTGATCTGGTTGCGGTAGCGTCCAGTAGCCTTGCAGTTCTTTGAGACTCCAGCACAGAAGCAGGAAACACAGCGGCCATTTATTGTGAAGTGACCATCGGGACAGTTTCCTGAAGAGAACCAAAAAAAGTTTTAAATAAATAAGTCAAATCATCTTCTTACACGATCACCTTTGATTGAGTTAAAACAGTGGTCACAAAGGGGAGTGTCGGTACCTGGATTTGGAGTTGATGTTAGAGTTAACACCCCATCAGGGATACCGAACACCAAGCCCTTGGCGTTGATGGCCTCACATGTGTACGCCCCCTGATCTGACTCCTTCACATCACGAATGATAAGAGTACCTCGGCCATTCTCTGTGCTCATGGAAATCCTAGGATCACATAAATAAATTATCACTTTTTACTATAATAACACTTTAAATATCAACCTGTGGATTGTATAATCTGGTCTGTAACCTTGATGACAAAAAGAAAATCTGACTTAGTCTCGTTTTGATCAAATAAGTTGTGAGGACTGTTTTAATCTTATTAGCATTTTTAGAAGTTTTAGCCATTGTGGCTGTTTTGGCTGATTTAGCCTTGTTTGTTTGCCAATTTCGATTTCATAACCATCATAGTAGTATTAGTCATTTCAACCATTTTAGCCATTTTAAACATTCTGCTCTTTCAACACGACTTATTTCTGTCCACATATTAAAACATACAGATAACACTGGTACTAAAAACAAATGTGTTGCATCAAACTCAATTTAATCATATAAAGACGTTCAGGTTCATCTGTCTTGGGAAGTTTTTAATAAAGTGACAGAACTCAGTAATTTTTAATTGCACCAAAGATGACTAAGAATCACAGAGATGGAGATTTCCTCAACAAACCCACCTGCTGCTGGCTGGAATGTGGCCCCAGTTGAGTCTCCAGCTGATGATAGGTGTCGGCACTCCAACAGCGTGACAGGTAAACCGCACCGTGGACCCCCGGGCTGCCTGTACGGACTCCTCAGGCGGGCTGGTCACAGAAGGGGCGGCTGTAAAGCGCCAACAGTTTTTAAACCCGTCATAAATGCACAAAATCTAAAAAAACGTCCGGCATGTGACTGGAATTTGGTGAACCAGTGAAGCTCATAAAAGCCTGAAAGCTAGGGGAAGGATAATTCTCTGCTATGGACGAACAATTTCCTTTTAGTTCTCAGAAATGGATGACTGCACAAAAAAAGCTCTGTGTCTCAGTCGACACGTGTGAAAAGAGCCGGGTTCACAGCACATTAGTCACAGCGTACAAAAGGAGGGAACGTAAGGAGGAGAGGCGAAGAAGCAAAGAGCAGAAAAAGGAGAAAAGCCAAGAAAGAGAGAGATGAATTGTAAAACAAAACCTTTGGTGTGACACTTACTGCAGCCGTACTCGTCGGAGCGGTCGGGGCAGTCTGGCTCTTCGTCGCATTGGTAACTCGCCGGGATGCAGGAGCGATCGTTCAGGCACTCAAACTGCTCCGGACCACACCTGTCGCCAGGACGCTTGGTGGCTGTAGTGAAGAGAAGACAGAGGTCCAACACTGCACATACACACATACAATCACACACTAGCAGATAATCAGATAATCAAGCAGACGACTGAGCCACACATCTACTTGCTCTCCCTCCAGGATCGAACTTTACCTGCAATGCTTTTGACAACAATTAAGCGTCGATTTATTTCTATTTGCATGTTAAAATATTGAAGCCACTTCAATAAGATATTTGTATATATATACATATATAATATTGATATTTATTAAATCAATGACTGAAACTCCTACCAACCTTAACAAAAGTAAAACACATATAACACCTGATGAATAACTCCTGCAACATTTTCATCACTACAAACGTGTAAAGTACAAAGTAGTTGATGATGAAAGACAATCTTCTGCCCCCAGAAGCTCCAACCCTGCCTTAATACAAAACTTCACACTGCACATCTCGCTCACCTACACCTAGAAATAATTACCAGAGTAATACCAGAGTGATACATCCCGCACACCCCAAGAGAAAAAGTGCACAATTAAAGGCATAGGCAGGATGCTTTAAGGTCAGGATATAAAGACGTAATGAAGCAGTAGAGAGATGTAATAGATCTCACAGACGCAGGGCGATTATTTCATTCAGATGGAGCTTAATATTCAAAAGCTCAGACTCCAACTTCCCTGAGAATGCAAGAAACCAGGAAAGAGGAGCATTGTAAATGTCGAAGTGAATATACAGCCCTGGAAGGTATTAAGAGTTTGCTTTATAAGACAATATATCTTGCTGGTTTTATCTCTGCTGCTTTAATCTGCACAAATAAGGTTTAAAAGGACTTTCAGTCAATGCAATTCTTGGAGCAGAAGCATGTATTTAAATGTTCTCCTGCTTTAAAGCAGCTCTTTACAGACTCCCAGAAGAAACACAGACTTACGACAATCTGTCTCGTCCGAGTTGTCCTCACAGTCGTTGTCGCCGTCGCAACGCCAAAGCTTCAGGGCACAGCGGCCATTTTTACACTTGAACTCATTTGGCTCGCAAGGAGAGGGAGTACCTGTGAAAAAGGAACAAGATCAATGAGGTCCCTCAAATTTGATGACTTTGAAACACAAAGGTTTTTTTATGGTACTGTTTTAGCCTGCGGAACAACAACAAAGTGTTTTCTGTTTGATTTACATATTTTGCCTGAAAACACGAGAGGGGATGGGTTCCAGAATTGATTGACGGTTTCACAGCCGACCCGAAAGGTAATGCTGCCGTTGGTGCAGAGGAGACGTATATTAAAAAGAAATTGGATTTCCATCGATGCATTTTTTGAGAGAGGAAGACTCATCCACAACTTGACACATCACAGGAAGAAATAAATTGATGTAAACACCATGTGACAATTATTTGACACAGATCTAGCTACAACTGAGCTACAAGCTCATACACACACCACAAAAACTGGATTTTTCTTTATTTGAATCTTTTTATTTCAAGGGAATTTAAATTTAGCACATACTACGGGACATTTTGTACACAATACTATGCTTTCAAGCTAGAGTAATACAGCACATAAAACACATTTTGGTTAATGTTATTAAAACAAGTGCTTTTCCCCCCACCATGTTGGGGTCTTGAAACTTTTTGTCATGTCTTTTATCTTCCCTGTGCTCCTTCCATATGTTGGTTGGTGGATGTTTGTGTTCACCCCTTTGTGGTGTTTTCTTGTTTGTTTGTCTTGTTTAGTGTACGCACGGTTCTTCTATCCCACACTTCTGTCCATCAGCCCTTGAACTAATCTACACACCACTCATTGGTCCAAGATTCTTATGGATAATTATATTTTCCAAGGGCCACATGAGAATCTAAGTACCAAATTCTAATCAATAGTTAGATATTGCTCGATATAAATCTGTATCCTACAATGTTTGAATAAAAGTACTGTGATTTTCTGCACTTTCTGTCAAATTTTAGACATTTAAATTACATCTGCTTCACCACAAACTAAGCTTTAACTTCAGCAAATTACTCCTTTAATTTACTTCAACCACACATTTTAGCCACATAGGAAAATTTTGCTTGGCTGGCCGACACAGTAAAGACAAATGAAGCTCCACATCCAAGCTTGATTTACATTGTGAAAAAAAAACCCACAGCAGCAACAAGTTAATAAAGCTGTTGTATGGCATGCAACATGTATGCTAATTTTCTTATTCTTTGTTACTCCTCATTGAACTCTCAGAAGTCCTTATTCCACACAATGCTCAGGTCGGCTCTGAGAATGAGCTGAAACATGCGATGCAGAGAAAGTGGTAAACAAAAACTGCTGTATATGCGTTTTGATTGGGAGAAAATATAACATGAGTGGCTGAACACCGTGTCGAGAGAATGCAGCATAAGACACGAATTCGCTCCCGCTCCCATTCCTACCGCTGGCAATTTATGGCTCCAAGCCTAGCGACTAAGGAGTGAGGTGCTGCGTCGGCAGAAAAGTTAGACAAACTCGAAGTGATATTCAACCAGTTAGAGAGTTCCATTCTGAGATTCCCTTCATGTTGCTTTACCGGTGTAGAAAGAAAAAAAAATATATATATATTTTGCTGGGGATAGTGCTTGGTATTGCTTGGCCTTGAAGGCCTCAATTAAACTGTTTCTTTTCTAGCAGAATGCACAAGTATAAAGTGGCAAAAACTCACCGCATCTGAATTCGTCACTTCC